>CAUYSK010021477.1:0-46910 GCA_963575035.1 Avahi laniger
TGCGCCACCAAGCCCGGCTAATTTTTTCTATATATTTTTAACTGTCCAATTAATTTCTTTCTATTTTTGGTAGAGACAGGGTCTCGCTCTTGCTCAGGCTGGTCTCGAACTCCTGAGCTCAAACAATCCGCCCGCCTCGGCCTCCCAGAGAGCTAGGATTACAGGCGTGAGCCACCGCGCCTGGCCTAAAATTTTTAAATTTCTGATTGTTTATTGCTAGTTTATATAAATACAATAGCCTTTTTAATATTAAACTTGTATACTGCAATCTTGATACACTCATTTATTAGTTCTAGGAGTTTTTTTTTTTTTTATTTTTGGTGGATTCCATGAGATTTTTCTACATAGACAACCATGTCAGCTGCCAATAGAGGATTTCATTTCTTCCTTTCCAACTTGTATGCCTTTTATTCTTTTTCTTACCTTATGGTACTTGCTAGGATGTCCAGCATGCTGGACAAAATCCACCTTCTAAATAAGGTTTCCCTGGCCACCTTATACAGAATTTCAAGATTCTTAAAATTCCACTTCCCCAATATACCATCTCCCGTCCTCCTTCCCCAAATTGTGTTTTCTCCCAAATACTTACCATCATCCAAACCACCACATGCTTCACTTACTGACCTTCCTCATTGTCTGTCGCCACAAGAAAGTGCATTCTGCAAGGGTCAGGATTTTTGCCAGCTTTTATCCGCTACTATATTTCCTGTTCAGAAACACACTCGACATGCGGTGGGAAATGAATGATCAATGATGCTCACTGATTGTTTCCGTTTTTTATTGTTTTGGATTATCTAATTTTCCCAGTTCTCACTTGAAGTGCATAAATAATTTTAAATTGTTTTAGAAATTGGTTCCTCATATCTAGATACAACAAATAAAAAAAAAGAAACCCTGTTATCTGTCATTTTAAAGAAGAAGACTCTTGTGTTTCTTCTTAGTTTTGAACTACCTGGCATTAGGGGGAAGAGAGGGGGGAGGACTGTTCGTTTCTAAAGTATTAAAAATGAATTATGAATTTTCATTTGAGAGGTCTTCTCATTCATGCTTATAAATAGGTATTATATGACCCACTTGAGCTAGGAGCTCTCTAATGGCTAAGGTGAAATTCCTCCTCACAACCATTTCATATTGAGAAATAAAGAAGTTGGTGAATATTAGAAAGCTCTCTATTTGATTGACAGTATGCTGTTGGAACAGGAATAGTGCAAGTAGATATTCTTACCTTGTTCCTGATGTTAGGAGAAAGCATTCAGCCTCTACACTGAGTGTAGTGGTAAATGTGTGCTGTTAGCTATAGATTTTGGTGGAGTTTTTTGTTTTGTGGGGGTTTTTTTGTTAGATACCCTTTATCTAATTTAGACAGTTCACTTATATTTCTAATTTAAATTGGTTCTTATTTTCTAATCATATATGAATTTTTATCTAAAACATCCTTAGTGGCCCTTTCTGACTGTGTTTCATACCAGGATTCTTCAGGGTTTTTGTTTGTTTTGTTTTTTGAGACAGGGTCTCACTCTGTTGCCAAGCTAGAGTTCAGTGGCATTTTAATAGCTCACAGCCACCTCAAACTCCTGAGCTCAACTGATCCTCCTGCCTCAGCCTCTCGAGTAGTTGGCGCCACCTCGTCCAGCTAATTTTTTTCTATTTTTTGTAGACAAGGTCTCACTGTGTTGCTCAGGCTGATCTCAAACTCCTGGCCTCAAGCATTCCTCCCACCTTGGCCTCCCAAAGTGCTGAGATTACAGGTGTGAGCTGCCATGGCTGGCTTGTTTTGTTTTTAAAAGAGCATCTTTGGGTTACAAGATTAACATTAGAAATGGTGGGAAAAGTAAGTTGGGTATTTTATGAATCATCGTCATCATCTCTCATTTTCCAGTTGATTTTATCTTTTTCACTTTCGCACTGAGTCTCTGTGGAAGCCCTGTCAGGTCGGGTGTTATCGTCTTTATTTGGCAGGTACAATAATCAGGATCCAGGCATAGTGACTTGCCTGTCCCTCAGCTTGGTAGCACCAGAGCCACAACCTTTATAGAATCTGTTCTATGGACTGTCCCCAGTGAATGCCCTCAAAGTGCAGAGAACAAAGCCTAAGCTTTGAACTCAGGCAGACACTCTATTTTATTTTCATTAAATCATAAAAATTTTATTGTGGCAAAATCCAGGTAACACAAAATTAAGCATTTAAGAGTGAATAATTCAAGTTGGGCGCTGTGGCTCATTCATGCAGTCCCAGCTACTCAGAAGGCTGAGGCAAGAGGATTTCTTGAGCCTAAGAGTTCGAGGCTACAGTGAGCTATGATGGCACCATTGCACTCTAGCCTGGGTGACAGAGTAAGACCCTGCCTCTAATAAAAAGGTAGAGGGAATAATTCAGTGGCATTCAGTGTATTCACAATGTTGTACAACCACTACCTATATCAAGTTCCAACGAATGTTTATTCCTCCAATAGGAAAGCCATACCCATTAAGCAGATACTCCCCACTGACCCCTCCCCCTAACCCCTGGCAACCACCCATCTGCTTTTCTGTGTCTGGATTTGCCTGTTCTGGATATTTCATATAAATATAATCATACAATATGTGACCTTTTGTGTCTTGTCTGGCTTATTTCACTTAGCGTGTTTTTAAGGTTATCTACGTTGTAGTATCTATTGATACTTCTTTCCTTTTATGGCTGAATAATATTCTACTGCATGTATATACCACAATTTATCTATTCATCTATTGATGAATATTTGGGTTGTTTCCACCTTTTGGGTATTGCAAATAGAGCTGCTGTGAACATGCACGCATATGTGTTTGTTTGAGTACTTGTTTTTAATTCTTTTAGGTACACATCTAGGAGTGGAATTCCTGGGTCATATTGTAATTCTATATTTAACTTTCTGAGGAGTCCCTGAACTGTTTTCCATAGTGGCTGAACCATTTTACATTCCTACCAGCAATGTATGAGGGTTCCAATTTCACCACATCCTTGTGAACACTCATTTTTTTTTCAATTATAGCCATCCTATTGGGTGTGAAGTGATATCTCATTGTAGTTTTTTAATTTTTAAACTGTTTTTAGAAACAGGGTCTCTCTATGTTGCCCAGGCTGGAGTGCAGTGGCTATTCACAGGCGTGATCATAGCACACTATAGCCTCGAACTCCTGGTCTTAAGTGATCCTCCGACCTCAGCCTCCTGAATAGCTGTGACTATAGGCACACTACCATCCAGCTCCTTGTGGTTTTGATTTGCATTTTCCTAATGACGAATAATTGAGCATCCTTTCCTGTGTTTGTTGGACATTTGTATATCTTATTTGAAGAAATGTCTATGTAACACCTTTGTCCATTTCTTGATTGGGTTGTGTTTTTGTTGTTGAGTCATATGAGATCTTCGTATATTCTGGATACTAGACCCTTATCAGATGTATGATTTGCATATATTTGCTCCCATTCTATCAGTTGTGTTTTCACTATCTTGATAATGTTCTTTGATGCGCAAAAGTTATGTGTTTTTTTTTTTTAAAGACCGGGTCTTGACCTGTCACCTAGGCTAGAGTGCAGTGGCATGATCAGCTCACTGCAGCCTCAAACTGCTGGGCTCAAGTGAACCTCTTTTCTCAGCCTCCCAAGTAGCTGCAAATACAGGCTTGCAACACCATGCCTGGCTAATTTTTTTCATTTTATTTTTTTTTCTTTCTTTTTTTTTTATTTCAGCATAATATGGGGGTACATATGTTTAGGTTACATGTGTTGCCCTTGCCTCCCCTCCCCCCCTCAGTCCAGGTTTCAAATATGTCCATCCCATTGCGTGGTGCGCAATGCACTCTTTGTGTACACATATACCCGTCCCCTCCTTCCTCCTCCCCTCTCCCCCCTGCCCAATATCTAACAGATGTAATTCTTATATATGCACTTATGTGTTGATCCGTTACTACCAATTTTTCATTTTCTTATGGAGATGAAATCTCACTATGTTGCCTAGGCCAGTCTCTAACTCCTGGGCTCAAGCAATCCTCCTGTCTCAGACTCCTGAGTCATTGGCCTGAGCCACTGCACCCAGCTCAAAAGTTTTTAATTTTGATGAAGTCCAATTTTTTCTTTTGTTGTTGATATGTTTTGTGTCATATCAAAGATCCACTGCCAAATCCAAGATCAAAATTATGCCTAAAAAAAAAGAACATTTACCCCTGTGTTTTCTTCTAAGTGTTTTATGGTTTTAACTCTTGTATTTAGATCATTGGACCATTTTGAGTTACTTTTTGAAGTATATGGTTTGAGGTAGGGGTCCAGCTTCATTCTTCTGTATGGGGATATCCAGTTGTCCCAATACCATTTGTTGAATAGACTATTCTTTCCTCAATGAGTGGTCTTGGCACTCTTATTGAAAATAGGTTGGCCATAGATATATGGGAGGCAGACACTCTTGACTATAAGAACTGTGGCAAATCACTTAATTCTGAACTTTTATTGTCTCACCTATAAAATGGGGATGATAACCTTTTTATCTCAGAATTGTCTTCTCATTGCTTTGCTGAGCTTCACAAACTCATCTGTCAGAATTAAATGAGATCACATATGGAGAGTGTGAACCATAGTACCTGGCACATGGTAGGTTCTCTGATGAATGTTGATTCTTTCCTTGCTGCAAGAAATAAAGGTAGGGTAAGGAATGTGACATCCATCACCTCTATTCTTTCTCCTTTCTCATGTCTCCAGGACACAGGAGACTGGAGACATAGAAATGTCTGTTTTTATCTCAACCATTTGCTGAGTGTATGCTTATACCCCTGGACAAAGATAGTGGAGGTGGGGAGAGTCTTGATAGGATAAGGAAGCATTTAGCTAGAAATGAAGTAGTGGTGAGCTCTATTAATTCAATCAGCATTCAGTAAACATTTACCTAATGCTGACCTTCTGCAAGAATCTCTTCTAGTTTCTGGAGATACAAAGGCAAAAGGCTGCTCTTGACCTCATAGAGCTCTCAGTCTAAAGGGGGAGACAAACTGCTAGACAGCCAGTTACAAAACAGTGTAATAAGTTCTGAGATAGAATGAAGCAGAGGGCTGAGACAGTGTGCAGGAAGAAAATAATTCTCACCAGATTCAGCCAAGGCTTTTGGGAAAAAGCATGACACTTGGGCTGGGTACTAAATGATTCATAGGAAGAAGTATGCAAGGTAGATGAGGGAAAAGTGTTAGTGTAGGAACCATATACAAATCTATGAAGGTGTCAATATCTGTTCTGGGTTCTAGGAGGTAAAAACTGTTCCAGGGTGCTTGGAACATAGGGTAGGGCTGAGAGTAGGGTGATAAAATGGTTTGACCTTATTTAGATGGCCACTGGGAGCTGTTAATGAGATTTAAACAGGGAAATGCCACGGTCAGATTTGTATTTAGAGACTCATGGGGAGACCAGTGTGGAAAATAGATAATTGGGAGGGGGCTGAGGATGGAGACAATGAGAAGAACTTGGAAGAAATGTAGTGAGGATGGAGAGGAGGGGGACTGTTAGTTGGATTTATGGCTAACCAGATATGAGAGTGTGAGGGAAGAGGAACCAAGGATGACTCTCAGATTTCTGACTTGGGGGACTTGACCATGGGCCATTCATCAAGGTAGGGACATAGGAGTGAGGAACAAAGTCAGAGAAGAAAAAAATGATGTTTGCTTTTGCAGATGGATCCAGATGGAGAGAGCAATAGACAGACTGTATACGGGACTGGAGTGTAAATGAAAGTTTGAGTTGGAACATGGTTTAGTGTACAAAGCACACATTACTGTCTAGCCTGCTAAAGTGAGAAGCAGGTTTAATTTGTTTCATTTCATTTTGTTCTTGACAATTAAAATATTAATGAGTTTTATATAAAGAAAAAAATACATCCCATAATCCCACTGCTCAAATAACCTTGATTGAAAGGGAGGGAGGATAATATATATCGTTAGAAAATACACAGTTCAGAAAGGTATAAAAATGAAAAGTGCAGGCCTTCTCCTAGTCCTCTGTTCCCTTAACCACTGTTAACAGTTTCTTGTATTTCCTTCTAGGGGAAAAAATGCATATACCTACTGGATTCTATATATCCCCACAGGGGTCCTTCCATATACAGTGTTTAAGAGGTCTGTTTTATTGAGCAGATTAACCTTCTCATCGCTTTGCCAGGCTTCACAACCCATCTGTCCTGGCGGGGTGGACCTGAGAGCTCACTGAGGGGCAGGCAGGGTCTCTGTGTCCTTAGCTCAGGTATGGGGGCCGGCTCAGGAAAGAATTACTGAATGAACTGTTGCTGCATTTGGAAATTTGGAGAGCCTTTGCCTGCAGGTCCAGTTAGTTAAGTGACTCATTCAGCAAATGTTTTCAGAGTCTCAACTAAATTCTCAGTGCAGTGTGTGTGTGTGTGTGTGTGTGTGTGCACGCGCGCACACACACACACACACACACACGCATGCCTGTTTTGGCGGAGGGAGGGCAGAGGACTTGGCTCCTGGCCTCACTGAAGGGCAGAACTGAAAAGGCCAGAGATATTGCAACCTTCTTGCTTTTTGAGGGGAAAACTATGGTCCGGAATGAGGTTATTATTTGCCTAAAGCCACATGGCCTGTTGGCAGCAAAGCCAGCCCTGGGACTTCAGAAGAGTGTGTGTGTGGGGATGTGGGCACCCAGTGGTGTGTTGGAGGAGTTGGTGAGCTACTTTTGCTACTTTCTGCCCCTTCCCCTCCTTCCTTAAAAATAGCAACAACCCCCAACTCCAAATGCCCAGACAGAGGCCGTCCTGATGTCCTAAGCAGTCCTGGGCCCGTGTGTTATGGCATGGTTGGTTGACACCTTGTGCCTATTAGAGGCAGCTTGGATGGTGTAGGAGGAGGAGCCCTGACCGGAGAGTCAGGAAGCCTCGCGGTGCCAGCTCTGCCACCCACCCCCTACCACATTGCTGTGGGCCAGTCACATCTCCCCTGAATGTAGGCTGAGTCTAACTAAAACTCCAAGGTCCTTCTTACCATTATTGCTCTGTAACTCTAAGATACTGTTTCTAATAAATTATAGGAAATAAAATTTTACAATGTTGTGATTCTAAAACCCTGGTTTTCCAGACCGTGCTTGGGGTCTCTTATTCTGTGCAGAATCCTGCGCGGTGAACCTGACCTGCTGTGTCGTGGGGAGGGGCTCCACATACATTTTTCAGTTTGAGACCAAGGCCAAGGAAGGAGTGCGAAGCCGGTCAGGACCCTCGGAGCCAGCCCAGATCACCAGCACACAGCGCCCAGGGGTGCCTCGGCGAAATGCAGAGACCATTTCAGGGGCTCCGCTGGATCCTTCAGTAGCCCTGACAGACCAGGCCTGGTCTATTTTACACTCCCATTTTACACAGGAGGAAACTGAGGCTCAGAGAGGGGAATCCAGTCACTGTGAAGCCTTATTGTTCTTTGTCCAGTGCTCCTCCTACACTTTGGGCAGGGACCCTGGGACACTGCTGTCTGTCGGGGGAATCCAGAAAGCAGGGGAACTGGGCAGACTCTCCGGAGTAGGTCTCAATTTCAAGATCTGTCAGGATCTCCTGGGAGCTTGCTAAAAACCTTAGCGCCGGGGCCCTACCCCCTGACAAACTCAATTGGAATATTTTCTAGTTGGGATCCAGGTATCAGTTTTGTGGGGTTTTTTTGAACTTCAGAGTTTGAGACCTTCTAGCTTGGACTCTTTCCGGTGAAAAACAAAACACAAACGTAAGAAAGTGGGCTGAGAGGCCTGGGTTCGGGCCCCAGCTTTGCCGCTGGCTCGCTGTGAAATCTGGGCGAGTTCTCGAGTGAGCGGGTTGGATTCTACAAGAAAACTTTTCAAGCACTTTCGCATCTGTTACCTCAGCGTTAGCGGGTATCGCCGTTCCCATTTGACAGAGGAGAAGCGACCTGAGAGGGTAAGGACCCTGCCCGAGGCCACTAGGAGAGGCGGCACGGAGCCAGGTTGAGCCCGGCTCTCCTGACGCCCCGCACGCTCAGCCAACCCGACAGCGCCCAGCCTCTTCTGCCTCGCGCGACGGCCCGAGGGCGGCGGGCAGCGCAGGACTTCAGCCGGCCGCCGCCTGTCAAACCCTCCGCCCAGCCCGCGCCCGCCCCGCCCGGGCTCCCAGGCGAGGAGGCCCCGCCCTCGCGCCGCGATTGGCCCCGGCGGGGCGGCCGCAGCGAGCCAGTGGCCCGAGCTGCTGTCTGGCAGCCGTGGGCACGCCCCCCCCGGGGGTGCCGTCCCGCAGGACGCGGCGGCGGCGGCGGCGGTAGCTGCGGGGGCTGCGGCGCCAGTGGAGGCGCGCCGAGTTGTGCGCCCAGCGAACTGCAGTCGCCGCGGCGAGGTGAGAAGGGGCGCGGCCCGCGGCCGGCGGCCGGGAGAGGGGGCGGGCGCGGGGCCCGAGATCCAAGGCTGGCGTCCCTGCGTCGCTCGAATCCCGGCAGCTTTGGGATGGCGCGGGAAGCGCCGAGGGGAACGAGAATTTGGGGGCCCCCAGGCCCTTGCTCCGGCAGGGATGACGGAAGGGCCCTGGCTCTAGCGCGGGACCCCCACCATGCGCGTGTGGCCAGAGCGTGAGACTGTGCGGCTGGTAGTGGTGCTGAGTGTCCGAGCCGGCGAATGAGTGTGTGTGGCACGTCGCGTCCTCGAGTGTGCATTTGCGGGGCTATGTGATGTGCGTGGGAGCGGGCGCGCGTGAGCACTACTGACTGTGCGGGTTTGCCCTCGCGATGGGCTCATTTTCTCCGGTGCGCGTGGCAATGTATCTTGGGCTGCGTGTGACTGGTTCGCGTCGTGGGAGTGAGCGTCCATCCTCGGACTCCCGTTTTCTGGGTTTGGGTGGTGGCGGGTGAGTCTCCGAGGGCTGCGCCCGGGACCCATTAGGTTCGCGGTCCTCAGCCTCTGCGCGCAGCCGGGTCCGCAGCACCGAGGAGGCGCGCACTCTGTGGCCCGCCCGGAGCCGTCTCCGCGGCTTTGCGGGAGCACTGCTCTGTGGATCCTCGATGCCGCCGGCTCCCTCTCCCACTGGGGGATGCGAGACAAGTGCCCTCCTCGCTCTAAGCCTCAGTTTCTCCATACGTTCAAAAGGGGGTGGAGACGGATTTGGGTGGGAGGGCGCAGTGGCTGGTGGCGGGTGCACTCAACAAGCCTGGGAAGGGAGAGCCGCTTCTGCGCTGGGGAAGGGGTTTTTACCTGGGATCAGGTAGATGGGTTTGATTTCGGCTTCGGATAGATGTGGTGGCGCTAAACTATTTAGAGACGAGGAATCAACCGAAGGGCAGTGACCTGCTTAAACTTCGACCCTTCCGCCTGGATGAGAGGGGGCCGCTTCCCGAATTCTAACGTGCTTGTGCTGTCTCTCCTCCCCAGGAGCCCGGCGCGACCCCCAGCCGTGCGCCCCGCCCCGGCGCCATGCATTGCGAGGTGGCCGAGGCACACTCGGACAAGAGGCCCAAGGAGGCCCCCGGTGCGCCCGGTCCGGGCCGCGGGCCCGCCAGCCTTGGCGCGCACATGGCCTTCAGGGTCACCGTGAGCGGTGGCGGCTGCGGGGACAGGGGCCCGCGGGACCTGCTAGCCCGAACGCCCGCGCCGCCGCGCGCCCACAACCTCCTCCGGCCCCGGAGCCCCCGAGACTACGGCCAGTCCAAGTCCGCCGCCGGGAAGGGTAAGTCCAGCTCTGCCAACGTGCCTGGCGGCGGGTGTGGAGAGATTCGGGCTGCCGGGCGTCGCCATATTTCCGGAGTTCCTCAGTTTCTCTCTAGTTGTTTGGGACTCGCTTGTCAGTCTGAAAAGATGCCTGCTCTAGGAAGCACCTAATTTAAACTCAGTAAGCCCGGTTTGGGGAAATGTGGGTATAGAAAGTTCAGATTACATAATTTTGCTTCTGTATGTTTCTGATAAAAGTTGTGTAGAAACTCGTCAAAATTTTATTATATATTAGCGTGAGTAGCACCTCGTGTATGGGGTATCTGAGCAACTAAAGGCATACTTTGAAGTATTCCAGTCTCCTTAAATAACAAAAACCAGAGGCCTTCAGCAAGACCCCTCCTCTCTTGGGACCTCAGTTTCCCCATCTGACAAGTGAAGAATTAATCATACCGGATGCTTTCTGGATTCCTGATGGAAAATTCTCCGACTCTATAACTCAGCCTGGGTCAAGTGCTGACTTAAAAATGGCATTTCTGCCCTTGGTGCTTCAGAAGCATAGTCTTGGGGCAAAAGTCCCTTGGCAGTACCCTTCCTCCACCAGTGAAGCTGGTGTATGAAGCGCAGGCCCCAGTGTGGTTTATGGGCTCAAAGCCAGCGATGGTGCTGAGGTTTCCATGAACATGTTCTTCTCATCACAGTTAATTATTATTGAGCCATTATTTATAAGTTTCATGCTGACAGATAATTAACCAGAAATTAGAGAAATTGTTAAGGTGCTGTGTCCCCTCTCCTCTCCCACTTTTTTCCCCTTAGGAGAAACCAAGGCTTGGGGGTTTTATTATATCAGCATTTGGAATCTCTTGGTTCTCTTTCCAAGTGATTCTCAAGGAAGACAAAAACTGTCTGTGTTTTATGGCTATGGGCATCACATCCTTAGTGTCAGCCCCAGGAACTTTCAGAAGGTGGGCAGCTCGCTTTTAGAGATGAGAGCTCCTTGTAGATCAAAAACACCCAACTCCCCAATTCAGGGACTGGTAAAATGAAATAAACATAAACAGGTTTTTTTTTTTTCTTTTTAAAGGAAAACACCTGACTTTGTAAGAGAGCACTATTTCTCATCTCCATGTTTTAAATGTCAGTCTCTTCTCCAAGAGATAGAGAACGTTTTTTTAGAGGGATAGATATGGAAACAAACAAAACAAACAACTCTTGCAGAGTATTATTGCTGGAATACACATATAAGGTCTCTTTTAGAGAGAGGAGTGAAGACATGGGTAATGTTTGCTGCTGTGAGCTCCCTGGCTTGCCCCGAGCCATGCACAATCCTCCCTTAAACAGATACCCTCCTGCAACGTTTTGTGTTTTAAAAAATCATGCCTGTCATCTGAAGATCACGTTCTCCGCAGACCGAGTCAATGGCTCTCCCAAACATAGCCTTTGTTCCATACTGCAATTAGAGACCTTTCATCTGGATGCTTTGTGTCCTATCTTCCTACTTCCATTCTCCCTAAACCCCAATTATTTTTATCCATGCCCCCCATGTCTAAAATAAGAGATCTTTAAAAGAGCAGAGGAAAATAAAGGAATGGGAGGAAGAGCCTCTTTCTTTATACCTTAAGCTGTTCTCTCTGGTTAGGCTTTTTCCAAGCAATTTCAAAACTTTTCTTCATATCCTCCCAGTGAGGATGGTGGGGTGGGATTTATCACACCCATCTGAAAGGTGAGGGAACTGAAGCCTGAGGGTGGGGGAAGTGTCTGGTGTGAAAAAGGCCACCCATCCGGTTGTGGGTTTTGGGTGCCAGAGCTCTGGTGTAACCAGTCTAGGGAGAAGGGGAAGGATTGGGGTCCTGGGCTTGGAGAGGTTTCTGAACTGGCCTCTGTGTCGCTGAGGCAAGTTCTTCTCACAGTCAAGCCACTGAGTGGCTGGAGACAAAATTGGCTTCCCCAGTGGGTGGACCTTTGGCATCCCTCTTAAAAACACCGTAAGGAAATTGCACCTTCTGGCCATCCCTACTCTCACCAAAATATTCCCCAGACCACGTAACCCTTTGAATGTTCGGTGTCTAGCTCCAGGTTCTCAGGCTTATTGGAAACAGACAGACAGAAATACCAATTGAAAAATATTTATTGACTGTTTTGAAAATTGTAAAACCCCGCCACCTATGATCTGTGGGACTTTGGGGGAAGTTATTTTACTCTCATGAGTCTTAGGCTCCCACATTTGTGAATTTACCATGAGACTTAATTTGCAGGACCGATGGATGACAGGATTAGTGACAAAGAATGTGTAAGAGCCACCTCAGTGTCTGGTTATTTTTAGGGTAACTTTTGTAATGTGTTTAACGTTCTCAACCTCTGGGTTTTAATTTGCACAAGAGATAATAACGCCTGCCTTGCAGGGTAAGCAAAACAAGGGTTGTAAGAGTGCTTTATAAACTGAAAAGGTAGAAGGGGTGACTTTTATTAATTTGTGCAGGGCACCGTGGTAGGGTCAGTGATACTTGAGATAAAGCGGGTAGAGCAAGGAGCAAGAAAGGTTTGATTTTTTAAAATTTTGAATGTAAAGGGTGTTAATTCTGGTGCACCAGCCAGGCGAGGCTGAGAGGTGCCAAGCTTCAGGTCTTTTGTGGCCACCGCTGCCCAGTGCCCAGAGCGAAGACAGTATTGCTTGGTCTGGGGTCAGGTTTCAGGCCTTCTGCCTTGGAGAGGCAGAGGAAGGGAGTGGGTTCTTGAATCCAGTAGTTTCTCTATCAATGTCTGGGTCCTATGTATTTCCAGAGTCGAGAGGCAGTGGGGACGGTGCGACGTCATGGACTAACATTGTCATCATTTACAATAAGAATCATGATCTGTTTATGTCAGAGTCCCGTTTATCCAGATTCCAAACAGCTGGAAAGGCCAAATTGCCAGATGCTGCATTTTTCTTTCTTATTATTAAACACCCGACACTCTGCTTTTATAAGTCCTGACAAGCAAAGAAGGTAAACATCTGGGCTCTATGCGGGCGGACAGCTTTGTGGCGACGGACCGATGACGCTTGTTCCCCATGCACAGTGCTTTACAGTGTTCAGAGTGTGTTCCCACACATTCTCTCGTGTGCCCTCCCCCCAGCTGTGCTTTGCCTGCCTTGTGGGCTCTTTGAGGGAACAGATGTCGAAGCGCTTTGCAGTCTGTAATGTGCTGGGCAGGTAGTGGCTGTCGTTAATGTGATTCCCATTTTATAGATGAAGACATTAAGGTTCAGGGATTTGCTCAAAGCCACGGGCAGTAAGTGTCAGTTTCCAAGGCTTCCACCTCCAAATATTTGATTCTGGTTCCACAACTTGTACCTTCTCCGTGTGTATGTTGGCGGCTGAGAGCTGGCGATCACAACGAAGGCCTTCTGAGCATTCCCAGAGAATGTAAAAACATTTTTGCTTTTGGTATTTCTCTTGCCTCGAATCTTTGGAAATTGGTAACTAGTATCGATGTCATAGTTAGAAAAATTTGTAGTTTACCAGATGATTCTGATTATCCAGAGTGGCTGTTCCCAGACCAAACCCGATACTGAGGTCACTATTTAATTTGCAGCGACTCACGGGCCCTTCCACCGTGTGCCGAGACTGGATACATCCTAGCAATAAAAAGGAGATGGCTGATCACGACAAGTACGAACTCTGTCATTATAAAAATAGCCGTCAAAACGTGGCTGTAAATGCCAAAAAGTAGGTAGTCTTGTAACTTAAAAACAAAAAAAGCTAGTATTTTTTTTCTTTGAAAAAAAAAAGAAAGGGAAAATAATTGTAAATTGTGTACATGGCGTCAGGGGCTGGTGTTGGTGGACTCTAATGATGGTTTTGGTGGTGTCACCTGGTGGAGTTTCTTCATCTGAGTAAGAAGCTGCTGCAATGTCTGGGAAGGCCTTGGAGAGGCTAGTGCATCCGTAATAGAAAGGTATGAGTTATTTTTAAAGCATTTCCCCCCTCCGGCTCTGGTGGACAATTTGCTTGCATTTCATCCGTTTTAAAGTGCTGGTCCTATGATCCGGAAATAATCAGACCCAAATTTTTTCAGTGCTTGAGGTTTTAAATAAGGGGGAGAAAAACCTGCTGGCCAAATGTCAGGCTCAGTGAGACAAAGAGAAACAAGTATGTGTGTGGGTAAAAAATGAGATAGGAACATGTTGCGTCTACAGTCATAAGAGTTATGTATCCGACAAATCTTTTATCGACATGTAGCGGAAATATAATTCCAAAAGATTCCCTAAGAAATCTTGTGCAGCTAGAATTCTTCTTCCCTCCCTGCCTCCCAGGCTTTCTAGAAGCTGCTAAGGCTTTGTGGGCAAATTGGGAAGCGGACCGTCACATGAGATCGTAACTTAATTTAGGCCTGGTTGTTTCTCAGGAGTTTACCTGTAACATGCTTAGCTGGGCTGAGATCTCAGGACCCTTGGAGCTGTGGAATTATATGCTATGATTTTTCTTCACACTTCTCCTTTTGAAAAAAACAAAACAAAACACCCCATCCTAGAGTTACTCATCTCCCTGCGTTTCATTTGCGTGAGAAGCTAAGTGAGCCAGCACACTTATTTTTACAATGCGTTAAAATCCCATTACAAGCATAAGTGCACAATGAATCACTTAAAAAAATATATTCTTATGTTCTTTGTTCTGAATGTTGCATAATTATCATCATTTTCTTCGGTTTTATTTTGTGGAGTTTGGCCAGTCTTCTAGAAGAGAGGAGAAAACTAAAGTTTGGAATAGAGTTTTTAATTCATTTCGGATAGGATCAGGGGAAAAAAAAACCAATAAACAAATAAACTTTATTTAGAAGTTGACCAGTGACTGTCGCTAACTGTAGCTCTTACATAAAGAGGATAATTTTCCTTTTTTCTCTTAGTTTTCTTGGAAAAGAATTCCCTGTTTTGAACCCGATATGGTAGCATTTCAACAACCTCACCTTACGTGTATGATTATATTCAAAGTTAAATTATAATGTGTGATTTGCTAATTTTTTTTCCTAATATAGATTTTAGTTGCACTTACTTTGGACCTAGAGAGTTGTGTTGTTTCTTTTGGTAGGGGGTAATTTATTTTTGTGTTTAAAGAAACAAAGACATTCAGTTCAAGGGAGAGAAGAAATGAAACAAAGTCTGCAGTGGGCTTTGAAAAATTGGACTGCATTATGCAAAAAGCACAGCTGTAATACTAGGGCCAGGAAAAAAGACCAAACTCCTGAAATATTTGTGCTGTTCGCCTTCACCGTGCTAATGATTCTAGCAGTTTAAAAATGGACTTCTTGTTTATCAACAGCTGCTGCCCGAATTAATAGTTTACAATGAAGAAAAAAAATGCTTTCGGCACTGAAAGCAAAGTCCGGGGACTGACAGCTAAGTTACTGAGTAAGGAAAGCAGGGGGAAAAGTTTTGTGGCTGCTTTGGTCTCCCAAAGCCTTATTTATAAGAAACTGAAAGAAAGCAGAGGGCTGGGCTGGGGAAGGGGTAGAGAGAATACAACCCGGACCCAGTGGTCTTCGAGTTGAAAGTCACTTTAAGCATCTGTTTTCTTCTTTTCCTCTTTCTTCCCTTAAACTCCAAAGGGTTATTCCTTCAGAAGGTTTCCGGCGGATCGAGGCGGATTGTGTTAGCATTACGAGCTGTGTTTTTAAAGTCAGCATTTGAGTCAGATGCGCTGAGAGGAGACTTTCAGTCCGTTAACTGAATAATGCATTTCCTACATGGCCTGAATTGATTTGGTGGTTATAGTCGGGCCTGCCTGGAGCAAACACATGTGCCATTCTGCAGCTTCCGTACATGCTGGCCACACCCTTTGCTTTGAGCCTTGGTTTCCCCATCTGGAAAGTGGGGAACAGTTTGATTGGATGATCCGTAGTCCTGGCCTTGCCTGTTCTGATACTCCAGGCTTTGACACTGACTGGGCTGGGAAGGTTGGGCAGGATCCAGGGTGTAGGAAGAGGCACCTTTGTCCCAGGCCAGGTTGTGGACTTGACCTTTCCTTGGAGCTCCTGACTGCTGAAGGTGAAGACAAAAGGAATTGGGAAGAGGGAGGTCCCCTGAATTTTACTCGCACACCTACTCTGTGCCAGGCCAGACACCTTGTATCTGACATCACATTTAATTATGCCCAACAGCCCTATGAGGACAGGAGACATTATTCTAATTTTACAGTTGGGGGAACTGAGGCTTGGCAAGGTTAAGTGATTTGCCCAAGGTTGTGCAGGTAGTAAGTAGAATAGAGCCTGGAATTTGAACCCAGGTCTGTCTGACAGCAAAGCCAATGCTTTCTCCCAAAAGTATACCATTCTTGAGGACCAGCCTTTAAAATCCAAGCAGCTGGGGCTGGGTGTGATCCTAGCACTTTGAGAGGCTAGGGTTGGAGGATTGCTTGAGCCCGGGGAGTTCAAGACCAGCCTGGGCAATGTAGTGAGACCCCCGTATCTACAAAAAATAAAAAAATTAGTTGGTGTATGCTTGGTGATGGTGTATGCTTATAGTGCCAGTAACTTGGGAGGCTGAGACAGGAGGCTTCCTTGAGCCCAGGAGTTCGAGGCTGCAGTGAGCTAGGACGACGCCACTGAACTCCAGCCTGTCTCTGAAAAAAATAACAACAAAAACTAAGCAGCCAAGAAGGAGAGGCTGTGACTGTGGAGACCTAAGTGTGCCCTGGAGCCCAGGAGGAAGGCAGCAAGAGGCCATAGGTGGCTCAACCAGCCATGTCCCAGAGCATCCCTTTCTGAGTCTCAGCTAACAGGCTAAGGAGTGACTTTAAGGGGAAACTATCTTGGTGGGGCACTGCCCCCTGCCATTTTGCAGAAATAGGGGAAAGAGAATGGTTCCCAGTTGCGACTTACGGTCCTCAGGAAGCAGGGACTCTCTGAGGCTATAGAGGGGCCCCCTAGGAGGGACTCCTTCCCAGAGCAGTGGCAGCCCCCCTCCCTACCAGTTATTGCAGATTATAGTCCCTGTTTGAGCCTTTCTTGCAATTTGGGGAGATTCCTTGCCAAGGCCCTTGTTGTGGTCTCCCTTCTACCACTTCTGAAGACATCTGTGGGGTGAGCATTCCTCAAAATCCCCACCACACCTGGTTGTAGAACACATGCTTCCCTGAGCATGGTGGCTCAGGGATCTATTAAGCAATTATTTCTTGTTAAGCACTTGGTGGGATGCAGAAGGGCTTGGGAGGGAGAACAGGCCAGGGATCAGATTGAACTTGAGAGTTTGTGGGAAATGGGTCTTTTGTGGCAAATGATGAATGAGCCAGATGACTCCCTGTGGAAAGCAAAGGTCCCACTGCTGGTTGTGGCTGTGGCCTTGCACGTGCATTCGTGAGAACGTGTGCTAGTGTGCGTATTCTCAAGGAGTCATACTTGTTCTGAGGATGAAATTGCAGGAGGCTTTCTGACCCAAGGCTTTGCGACTTCATGTGCTGACCCTGCCTCTGAGAGGGCGAGTAGGAACGATGGGGGATGGCCCCGCTGCAGTGCAGCCCAGCCTCTTCCTATTTGTGTCTTTTTCGCAACCAGATTACTCTTTTAGATGTTGTTGCTTTTGTTTTTAAATAACAGGCTTGCTGGAAAATCAGGCTGTAGCAAGAAACCAGGGAGTACTATAAACCTGACTTTAAAAATACAGATCCAATTTGCTGTTTTAAGCTCTCCGGAGGGCTGGAGATTGGGTTTATTTTGGAACGTGCTGGACTATATGAATTACTTCTCTGAGGGGTGGGTATTTAATACCTAGTAGAAGTTTGTGTAAGAGTTGATGATGTATTTTGCCGACTTTCCAACCTTGTAAATAAATTACACGTGCCGGCAGAGGCTGCCAGGATCCACTGTGTCGATTGAAGCTTAATTTTTATCCCAAACCACTTAATACTTTTGTCCTAGTGAGCAGAGAAAGTTACGGAGTTTCGCCCGGCAGTGGGCCCATTCCAAGATGACAATGGCTTCGAGAGCCTGAGAATAGGCCTCCGTGGAGTCGCCGATCTTGACACCGTTTTTGGTGGTTAAGTAGCTTCAGCAGTCTCAAGTCCAACCCTCTAGGCAGAGAATGATAATATAATTTTAAGTGTATCATAAAAATGAAACTCAATCGCTTCCACTCCCCAAACCTGTCTCACTCCCCCATCTCTCTGGAGAGAACGGCTGTAATTGTGTGTTTAATCTCAAGACCGCCTGTGCATTTTATCATTTGAGTGCAAAGCCCAGGTAATAACGTTGGCATTTCCAGCGCGAAACAAAATAGGGTTTCTAATTTGGAGACACTATTAAATATTTCATGCTTCAGCCAACTCAATTCTTTTTTCCTATAATAAGTTTAAATATTAATTCTCTGGAATGTCAGATGCCTAAAGCTAGGCATTTAGTGATCTGCAGTTTCAAGTATCTCGAAGAAGGTTTATGAAACAGGATATTTCACTGGGAGGGATGAGTAGTGTGTTTCAGAGATATCTGAATTCAGGGCAGCGTCTTCTGATTTACTTTTTAAAGGGAAAAGTTCATAAAATAAGTTGCTTTATGTGCTGATGGATTAAGTGGCTTAGGCTGAAATAACAGCAGGAACTTTACTGTTTTTCCTCCGTTATATTTTAACAATGCTTTTTGGGGGAGGGGGTGGGTCATTTTCCCGCCTGCTTGTCTCCTCCCCCGGCACCCCTCCCACCAGCCAGATGGCTTTAATTCTAACCAAATCCCACACTGAGGCCAAATGATTGATCAAACAGTCATTTGTACTTACGTAGCACTCTTTGTGAGAATATCTCCCCATCGGAGCATCTCTCTGGGGCAGGCTCTTCTTTGGGCCTTCAAACAGTTGATTTCAAACAGATCGAGGGCCGTGGAGCGGTGGGGGTGCACGGGTGGATGGACGGCAGAAATCCCAGACCTTGAGTCCTCAGAGCTCCTTGTTTAAAAGCTTTCTGTTACTTCCTATCCCTGACAGCAGGGGCATCCAAGTTTTCTAAAGACAAGGACAAAAATCTTTCCGCTTCGATGTATAGGATACCTGATGAGGCTTAGGTATCTACTAATTTTAAGAGCTCTTTTAAGTAGATTTATATTTTATCAACCGTAGCAACATCTACACACACCAGCAGAGACATCGATTTGTCCTACAGATAGTCCTGGGTATGGGCTTTAAAGATCTTCCCTGAATTTACAACTTGGTCTGTAGGCTGGTAACCAGTTGGCCAGTGGGAAAAAATCTGAGCCCTTTGGTCTGGCATTCAGGGCCTTCCTGCCAGACCAGCTCCATCTCTAGCTGTCTGCTTGGCTTGTCCTCTAGCAGCAGCGGCCTTTTCCTTCTAAAGCCTTAGCCCTGGAATTTTCTCTTCATCCTTCTTTCCTTATAAACTGTCAGCTCCTTTTTGTTCATCTTTGTGCCTCCCTAAATAATTTTTGGAACAAATAGGAAAATAAGTAGATAACTCTCAAATATTCATCATCATACACTTCGTATCCAGCACGCGGTCTGGCGTGAAGTACGTATCTGAGAGGCTTAGGGGGTGCTGATTGAGGCTGTGGGTGTGGAGCTAAACCACCAAGTTCGAGTCCTGACTCCATATGCTAATTTAGGGAAATTACTGAGCTTTCTGGGTTTCAACATTCTTGTCTGTAAAATGGGAATAATAATAGTAATGATCTCAAAAGGCTATCATGAGGATGGAATGAGTTAACACATGCGTAAGTGCTTAAAAACAGAGTGGCACATGGTAAGTGTTCAATTAATGTTGGGATTATAATAGCTGATGTTACTGCTACCATGTACATGGCAAACAGACCCTCTTGGAAGGGCTTTCTCTCCCTTTCATTCCATCAGACTGATCCTACTTATTCTCAAATGCCACCTCCTCCTGGAAGCCTTCTCTTTACCCTGTTCTTCCTTCTGCCATAGCACTGATCATACTCTGTGGCAGTTTCCTATTTACTTATGCATCTTCAGTCTCCTTATCCCTGTGCCATGTGCCCAGCACAGAGCCTGGCTCAGAGTGGGTGTCCAGGAAGGTTGGGAATGGAGCCCGGTGCAGTCCCCGCCCTCAGGGAGCCTGTGGCCTGTAAAGGAGCAGCTGTGTTTGATGTTCTTTTTTTTCCTACAGGGTTGAGCACGCGGTAAGCTCTCAGCACATGTGAGACTCTAGTGAACCCTCCATGAGTTCTCATATGCAGATATTGTCATGTTCCTGCTCTAGCACCGTTGTGGCACTTTTTGTACTAAGGTCTGCCCCTTGCTTGTGATGTGACCTGGGGAAAGTTTCCTCAGCCACCTGGGCCTCCCTCCTTTTCCTTCCCTTCTGAGAAGGTGGGCCGCAGTGATCACAGACCTGTCTGGTTGCGTGCTTTGGGGCTGCCCGGCTATGGGCCAGTGGAGGAGCTTGGGGCCTGGTGGTTATCCCGGAGCGACTGGCCACTGGCCTCTTGGCCAAGATTGTGGGTACTTTCTGCTGCGCACTTGTCCTCCCGTCCAGGCAAAGCCCCAGGTGCTGTGATGTATGTCTTATCTTGTGATTTAAAGAGCAGACACTGGTGTTTGCTACACATCTGACCCAGATTTCCCTAAGATGGAGAAGAACCTTAGACCAAGTGTTGGAACTGAGAGCCAGGAGCCAGACGACGCAGCTCTTGGTGACCCTGCTGGGTGGAGATTGATGTCTACACCTGAGACTCCCCATGCCAGGACAGGCTTGGACAGAGCCCATAGGGGATTATATTGGCCTCCTGGCCCCTCTCTGGGCACCACTGTGGGTTTTGTAAGCTCCGCCTAAATCGTATTATTCATTCAACCCTCATTTGGGCAGACGGGAAGACTAAATTTCAGAGAGGCCATATTACTTGTGCAAAAGTGTCCACATGGCTTTTGGAGTCAGAATTGGGTTTAGATCCTGACTATACCACAGGCTAGACCTTGGGCAGGTTGTTGAACTCTGAGCCTCAGTCTTCCTCATTTGTAAAGTGGAGATAATTCCTGTCTCGGGGAGTTGATGGGAGTATTAGGATGAGGTCTGTAGAGCGCGAAGCTCAGGGGCCAGCACGCAGTAGGCGTGTGACACAGGTGAGGCTCTCGAGTGCAGAGCTGGGTGAGGTTTCTCCTCTGGACTGCAGTACTGTACTCTAGCCCAGGACTCTGCTTTTCTTCTTTTTTGATGTAATTCAAAGAGTAAGGACTTTGGAGTCAGACTGAGGTTCGAGCCCCAGCTCTGTGTGGTGGGCGTCTTGGCTTCCCTTAGGGCTGGGGGCAGGCTGGGAGTGGGTGGGTGTGGGCTGCCTCAGCACAGCTCCGCCAGGTCCTGGCCCTGGGTCCGTTCAGGTGCTCACGCAGCCTGCCGTGCTGTGGCGTCCAGGAGGATGGGGGTTGTCTCTGGAGTGAGGCAGGAGGCACAACCCCACACCCTTCCCTGGTTCCTTGGGTTGGGTGTTGCTGTCGGACTCTGGTATCCAGCTGAATTAACCTCAGTTACTCTCTCAAGTTCATGACGCCCCATTCCCACACTCGCCAGTCTCTGCTGTGTTATGGTGGCTTCCATTTGTTGACCCCTGCTGTGCGTAGCTGTCCCTTGAAGCCATTTCATTCTAAATTCACTTCTCATGAGATGGGTGTTGTCATCCTCATTTTACAGATGAGGAAAACTGAGGCCCAGAGAGGCTATGTGGCCTGCCCGGAGTTCTAGAGCTGGTGAGTGGCAGCTGCCAGCCCACCCACTCTTTCTCCACACCTTGTCACCTCCTGGGCCTTCTTTCAGGGCCTCTGGACCTCTGCTGCCCTGGGTCCAGTGTGACCCAGTCATCACAGTCAAGAAGCCTCCTCCAGCCAGCATTAACCTGTCTCCTTCATTTCCTGACAGCCCTCTGTCACTTTTCTCTCACAGGACGGTCAGGTGTTAAAGATGCTTGGGTTCATGTTTTCCTTCTCCACGATACTGGGGGCTCCCAGACTGGGGGAGGGTCTGTGATGAATGTGTCTCTGCCTTGCTGGTACAGTATGGGCCACAGCATGGAGAAAACACGGGCCCGGCAGGATCAACCTGTACCTCTCCAGTAAGGTAGGGCTTCCTGAGAAGTTCCCCGAGCCGATTTTCAGTACAGCAACCCGGAGTGGCTCTCAGTCTGTGAGCCTCAGTTCCCATTTGTCACATGGGGAGAATGATCCCTGCCTGACCAATTGTTAGGGACATGTGGGATAAAGTGTGTGAAAGTATCCTGAAAACTGGAAGGGCTGGACCTGTGTTTGGTTGGTTCATCATTACTTATGGAAAGAGTGCCATGTTCCAGGTGTTGCATTCGGCCCTAGGACACCATGGTGGACCAATAGACAGAGCCCTTGCCTTCTTGGTGCTCGCAACCTGGAGGGCAGGTGTTTGTTTGCAGGCTCCCTTCCGGGCTGACCAGGTTCCCAGCCCTCCTCTGTGTGGCGGCCGCCCCCACCGCCATCACTTGGCTCTCTGGCCTAAGCAGACCCTGTTCTCCAGCCGTCTGAGCCTTGCGCCCTCAGGCTATCTCACTGAGCCTTGGTTTGCTGAGTTACAGGAGGGAAATACTTGCTTACTCCCCTGGCAAGGCTAGTGGGAGGATCACTGAGGTAGGATGGGAAAGGGCTCTGCAGGTGCCTTATTGTTGGGACCTCTGAGGATACATGGGAGCTCAGGTCTGTAGAGGTGGAGCCTGCATGGGTCATTCAGTCCTGGGAATGGGGACTGCCTTGGCCAGTGTTTTTCTTGCACCTGTTGCCAGTTCCCACTGATTAAGCTTTCCTCTTGGAGTGAATACCTGCTCATCGTCCCTGGCAATGTTGGCCAAGAGCTTTCCTCTTTTGGGAAGTGTGCAGGATCTCTCCTGTTTCAGCCTCAAACCCTCGCCCCCTCTTCCCATCTCATTCTCTCAGGGGCTCTGGTTTCTCTGCACTCAGGATACGGAGGAGCTATTTGCTAGGGAGGGGCAAAGACAAGTAAACTCCCATGGTTTGATGTTGGCTGAGCAGGTAGGGGTTGGGGACCCTCCTTTTGTTTCTCCTCCTCTTCCTTATCAATTTCATTAACCAACAGTGATCGTTTATTGAACACTGCCAAGCACAGGATCAATCATCTTTTGTTTTTTTTTTTTAAATGGATCATCTTGTTTAATCTTATAACCACACTATGCTATATTTTTTTCCATTAGAACATTTATGGTTATTTAAATTAGTTACAATTAAATAAAATAAAAAATTCAGTTTCTCAGTCATACTAGCCACATTTCAAGTGCTCTGTAGACATGTGGCTAGTGGCTATATTGGACAGTGGGAGTATATTTCCATCATGATAGAAAGTTCTGTTGGACAGTACTAATCCAGAATATCATTCTTTAATTTATCTATTTTGTTCATCCCTCCTTTTCTGATCCCCTAGCCCATGCTGGGCTCCCTGTCCTCAGCCTCTGCCTTGGGGAGCACCCAGTTGGGAGGGTGGGCACATGGACATACCGGCCTTGGAGGGCAGGGGGCAGCATGCTGCGTACCAGGCCTGGCTCCTGTGGGAGATGCAGAAGGGAGTCCTAGGGTCTGTCCTATTCTCAGAACGTTCACAAGACAGCTCTGACAAGTGAGATCAGGGCAGGTTTCCAGGAGAGATGGCATGTGAGTGGCCAGGCCCTGGTTGGAGGGCTCTTCTGGCTCCCCAGGGAAGCAGCCCAGAGTGTGTAGGTGGGTCATGCAAATCATCCCTGCAACTGGAAACATGCCGACCGTGTCCTGAGCAGCAGCTTGGGCAGGAACGGTGGAATGTTGATTTATTCCTGTGGGTTCCTGACTTTTAACAGATTACTTGGTCATATTCCTAGTCCTTCTTTGGGAGATGGCTGACCTTTTAAAGATAACTATTTTTTCCCACTCGTATAAGTACTATATACTTATTGTAAAAAATTTGGCAACTGTAGAAACCTAGAAAGGTAGAAATAATACTTGTTTGTAATCTCACCCCCAGCAATGGCTACTGTTTACATTTTGGTAAGTTTCTTTTCAGTCTTTTTTCTGTGCCTATCTATATATTAGCATGTTTTTATATCGTTGAGATAATTCTGAATATAGTCTTGTGTGCTTATATTTAAACTAAACATTTAACATAATTTTTTCTATGTTTTTAAAATTTTTTGTAAACATTCAAAATATATTAAATTTCTTAAATTATGTTGGATAGTGGATACATTAAAATGGTTCAAAATTTGAAAGACCCAAACAGCATCCTTAGGGAAAAATTTCCTGTTCTGTTTTTGTCTGGCCTCTCAGAGATAGTTTATGTGTATACAAACAAATATGTATGTATATTACTTTCCTGTGCCCAAAGTTTCAAAATTTTCAGCATTTTCTCTGGGATAGCTAATGCTGCAGTGAATATCTTTGTGCAGTAAGCTTCATTTGCATTTCTGATTATTTTCTTAGGATAGATTCCCAGAAATAGAAATTACTAGGCTACAGGGTAGTAACATTTAACACATATTACCACATAGCTCTTTGGAAGGTTGCACTAATTTTCACAAGAGCAGGCACTGCCTTCTCAGAGAACTAACTTCCCTGCGTCTCCTCCAGTGTTTCAAAATTAATTTCCTAATTTGAAGGTTGAAATGATATCGGTTGTCATTTCATTATTCGTTTATTTGATTATTAGTGTAGTCAAATGCATATTATGTGTTCATTCCCAGTTCATATCTCCTCTATTGCAAATTGGTGTTAATGTCGGGGTATGAATATTTTGTTTACGAAATTTAAAAATTGACATCTTTTTAAATGCTCTCATTAAGAATGTTAACGCTTTGTCATATTCATCGCTAATATTTTTATGATTCTACTGTTTTAACAAGTTTTTAATGATTTTGAAACAAAAATTTGAATTTTATGTAGTTATATTTCCAAGATTTTCCTTTGTTATTTCCTTCATTGCTTTTCTTTTTGTTATTCACCAAGTCCCGTTGTTTGTTATTATTGCTATTTTTGGTAACTTGTTTTATTAACATTCTAAAAATAAATTTTTATTTTTAGCAAAATAATGTCAAATGTAGTTTTAAAATCACCTAATAAAATAGGCTTCAAAGAGAGCCCCCTTCCCTTCATCATCCAGCCCGTGACTGAGAGAGGCAGCTACCTTCACCAGGCAGCGGGATGTGCACCTCCAGGGGGCGCCAGGTATGTGGACTTAGGAGGCATGGTGGCCCCGCCTTCAACTAATTTAGTTTTTTTCTAGCATTTTCTTCCTTGCATCCCAGTTACAAACATATAAACAATGGTAGCTAACCCTTACATGCTGCTCACCGTGGTCCAGTGACACCCTAAGCACATTACAAACATAAATTCTTTAATTCTCCCAACCATTCTATGAAGGAGTTACTATTATCCTCTATTTGCTGGGGAAGAAACAGACCCGGAGGAGGAAAGTAACTTGTCCAAGGTTACACAGCTGGTGAGTGGCGAACCAGGATCAGTTAGGCCACCCGAAGTCAGATTCTGGTTCCTGTTTCAGGATCACTTGTACTCACTATCTCCTGGCTTCCTATTAGGATAGTTGAGGATTTAGTTCTCTTTCTTTTTTTTAAAGTGATTTTTAATTTTTCTTTTCAGTCATTTTCAACATATTTTAACTGAGTACATTATAATTGAGTATCTACTGTATATCAGGTACTTTTATTTTTTTTTATTGAAGCACAATAGTTGTACATGCTTTTGGGGTACATGATGTGATATTTTGATACATGAATACAATGCGTAATGATGGAACTGGGGCAACTGGGATGTCCATCACTCAAACATTCACCCCTTTTTTATGTTGGGAACACTCCACTTCTTCTCCTCCAGCAATTTTGAACTATACAGCAAATTATTACTACTCTAGTCACCCTACTGGACTGTCAAACACTAGATCTTCTTCCTTCTGTCCTTTTGTACTCATTAACCAGCCCCTCTTCTCTCCCTCTCCCTTCCCAGCCTCTGGGAACTACCATTCTTCTCTCTACCTTCAGAAGAGGCACTTTTTTAGCTCCCACACGTGAGTGAGAACATGTGGCATTTGTCATTCTGTGCCTGGCTTATTTCACTTAATATAGTGACCTCCAGTTCCATCCATGTTGCTGCTTATGACAAGATTTCATTCTTTTCTATGGATGAATAACATCCCATTATATATGTACCACATTTTTTTTTATCTGTTCATCCATTGGTGGACACTTAGATTGATTCCATACCTTGGCTGTTGTGAACAGTGCTGCAGTAAACATGGGAGTACAAATATATCTTTGATACGATGATTTCCTTTCTTTTGGATGTATACCCAGTAGTGGGATTGCTGAATCACATGGTAGTTCTATTTTTAGTTTTCTGAGGAACTTCCATACCGTTTTCCATAATGGCTATACTAGTTTATATGTTTATATTCTCACCAAGTAAGCGTCCAGGCGTTCCCCTTTCTCTGCAGAGCATTTAGTTCTCTTGAATTTCCACCTCCATCCCAACCATACCCACTTGTGCTGTCTCGTCCTGCCCCCCGATTCCAGTTGCATCATGGTTCTTTGGTTAAACCAGTGCACAGTTGGGACTACGGTAACGGGATGTTAACGTGGGAATTCTGCTCTTTGGGGTCTGGCTGAGCCCCAAGACAATAGGTATTGAAAACAGGCGTTGGCTACTACATTACAAAGCAGGACTGTAGGTGCCTACACCAAACTCTGGTTTTGAGATTCTTACTCGGCCTACACTTTGAGGGTGTGAAAGGGTTGAGGTGGGAGAGCCCACAGAGAGGATTTCTTTGGGGAGAGCTGTTGAGGAGCTGGGACATTTTCTGCCACGTGCTAGGTGGGCAGGGTGGGGATTACTGTCTCCTCATTGCAAATCAAGAGAGAGGGGATCTAAGAGGACCACTCAGGAAGCTGGGTGCCGCCCCAGGAGCTAAGGAATCACTGTGTTTGGTCCTCGCCTGAAGATACTGAAGATGAAAGGCTGTGGTTGGAGTCCCTGCCTGGTGGCAGAGTGAGGAGAGCTGGCTGCACTGTTCCTGCCTACAGTGGGGCAGAGGTTGTGTCCAGGGCACCTGCCCGGTGGTTGTTTTCAAACTGACCCTGCCAAGAGGGCTTCTTGCCAGGCAGAAGTGAGCCTGGAGGTGTCCCACGAGATGCAGGAAGGGTGAGGGGTGCCTGTCACCAGGGGAGCTTATTGGATGTTCTTGGAGGGGAGCTCCCTGGGAACCCTCAGGACAGGGGGCACAGTGGGCACTAAGCATCCAAGTCCAGAGAGCTCCCGTGGCCAGGGTATGGGGTCTGAAACATTGCCCTCCACCCTGCCCCTGGCAGTCCTGAGCTAGGGGACGAGAGAAGTTTGACTGTAAAGGAAGCTTGGAGTGAGATTATTGATCTGAATGGGACATCTTGATTACTAAACCGAGACTGTTCTTGGGACTGAAAGTGTCTGGAAGATGTTTTATGATCTAAGAATGATCCACAGAGTTAAGGGACCTTGCAGACTTCCACGGACTTCGCGGGGGTGGGGAGTGGGGGTGGGGAACAAGTTTGCAGATGGGGTTTTAGAGGACAGTGGGCGTGAGGTGGGCGGGGGATAATGAAAAAGCTGTTTCTATAACATATCCTGGAGTCCACTTTTTCAGCACAGTGGTTACATTTGGAACAGGATGTTGAATCAAGTCGTGCACCAGGGGAACTTTTCTGGTACAAGTTTTTGTTTTTCTGGGGTTACACATGACCTCTTTTTTTTATTTGCTTAAGTTTTATATTTATGGGTCTATTACTGTTTTTTTCCTAACTATCCCATCGTCTGTCAAATGCCTCTCATTCATACTTTCCTAAACGCTCAGTTGCATCAGGCTGTCTTAGCTCCACCTCTCCTGCATCCCAGAATGGCTAGGAGATACACTTCTCTGCACAGCTGAACCCCTGGGACTTCTCTTTGAAGGTCTCCTGTGTCCTGGTTTATCATGCATCACAGACTGACTGATTTAAGCAGAAAAGGTATTTTATTAAAAAAATGCTGGGTGGCTCTCAGAATTTTCTACTAAGACTAGAGAACCAGGCTTGGAAATTGCAAAGCCAAGAGCCTCACCCCAAACCTCACCCCCAGGCCCAGGTGTGCAGCTTGTGTTGCTGCTATAGTGGGGGCTGTAGCTGACTTCTCTGTTGTTACCTGTGCCTGAATGAATTTGAACCACCCCCCCAGAGTTGTGTTCTGGGGTGGTTGCTTCTCCTCGGCAGAGCCAGGGTCATGCACCCATACTTTGGCTGCGAGGGAGGCTGGGAAAGCAAGTATTTTTTTCACTTAACAAATTTTTATTGTACACCTGCTATGAGCTAGACCCACTTCTAGCTGCTAGGAAAACAAGCAAATAGGCACAAATGTCTGCACTCACCAATTTTGTATTCTAGAGAGAGAAGATACAGTGATCAAATAGGCAAGTTAAATATAAAGTTTACCAAAATGATGGCACATGCTCTGGAGGAAAAGCAGGGAAGGGGAACAGAGGCCTGCTGGGTTACAGAGCGGTCAACATAGACTGACACTGGGCAGATGCTCGGGATCTGACATTTTCAGCGTGTGTTTGTGTGCACGTGTGTTTTGGGATGGAGTGGGGATTTCGCATTATAAGGTGACTAAACTGAAAGGTGTTCAGATGCAGAGCACCTCCCAAAAGGCAGATGTCCTTTGCATTGTATTTTCCTTTTTCTTGATTTAACCCCATAATTTGCTGGAGTACACTCTCCAATGGCTTTGTAAGACAAAGGTAAGTGAGGATGTATGTCTAAAGATGTCTCGTTTCTAATGAGTGGTTTGACTGGGTAATTTTAATAAGCGTGAACCTTTAAATGTTTACTATGTGCCAGGCACTGTTCTAACTGCTTTACATAGATTAATTCATCCTCATAATAATCCATGGAAGAGGTGGTAGAGAGCATCATTATGCCCATTTTATAGATGAGGAAACTGAGACCCAGTGAGGTTAAGTAACTTGGCCATGGTCACACAGGTAGTCATCAGGATTTGAACTCAGGCTGTCTGGCTTCAGAGACCGATCCTGTTAAGAATTTTGAAGATAGTGTCCCATGGTCTTCCAGCTTTTCCCACGTTGCAGTTGGGGAGTCCGATGCCATGCTGAATCCTGATACTTTGTATAGTTCTGTATTCTCCCCACCTCACCCCCTCAGTTTTCTAGAAGGTTTCCAGATATTCCGTCCATCTCTGGTGTTCTGAAATTTCCCAGCGATGTGCCTCGATGTGCATCTTTTCCTGTCAGTTGGTCGGGATGCCCATGGGCCCTCTGCTTCTAGAGATTTGTGACCTCCACTTCTAGACGTCAACTTGTAGTCATTCTTTGAAAATTTTTTCCATACAATTTTTCTACTGTCTCTTTCTGGAAATCCCTTGAGTTTCATGTTTGGCTTTCTGTGTTGATCCTCTAAATTTCTTATCTTCTTTTCAGTACCTAGCTCTTTGTTTTTTTGATTTGTTTTCTGAGAATTTCTTTGACTCTTCCTCCCATTTTGGTTTTTACTTTAGTTATTTTTAGTTTGCAGAAGCACTTTCATGCATTCTATCTCCATTTATGGATGTAGTATCTTATCATACCTCTCTGGGGACATTTTTAGGATTTTAAACCATCTTTCCCCCATTCCCTGTGTCCCTGTTTTGCGTTTATTTGATTTCCACTTGTTGATTGTTTGGTCTCCTTTCAGGTTGAGGGCTTTCCCCACATGCTGGTGACAACTCGGGCCTCATGAGGACGTCAGATCTACTGACCCGCCTGTCTCTCCTGTCTGTCGGCCCCCAGGTCCTCACTTGTAGTCATGCCTCCCCACACGCCCTTGACCCTGGAGCTCTCTCCCTATGTTACGCTCACCGTCAGGCCCCTACCCTGGTTAGGACTGAACCCCTGCAGCTGTCTGTGAGATGGCGCTCAGGGAAGCACGCAGTGCCCTCAATGATCCCGGTCTAAACTGGGAGCCTGGAGTCCGGCAGGCGCTCTCCAAGCCCGGCCTTCCACTCCGCTCCTGGGTGCTGGCAGGGCCCCTCGTTTATCAGTGGCCACACCGCCCTGATGTCTTCATCCGCCCTCCGTCCTTTCTTCAGAGACTGTGCTTCTGCGGTGGTCTCTGCTGCAGCGTGGGCTTCGCCCTCTCTGGGGCTCGTTCTCAGTGGCACATGAACTGCTCCAGAGCCTGCCAGCTTAAAAGGCAAGGCCGAGTTGCCTTCCTGGGTCTCATAGCCTTCCTCCCACCGCCCCATTCTCTGCTTCTGTTTGCAGACCTTCTCCCCTCCTTCCCCATTCTCTGCCCTCGCATCCATAGACTGCTCTTGTCAGGGTTTCCCGTGGCCGTCACAGGGCCGGATCCAGCCATCTTGTCTGCCTCCATCTCCTTGTCCTCGCAGTGGCGCTCGGCACAGGGACCACTCCAGGGCTGCCTCCCTGCACCGGCAGCTCCTGCTCACTGCCCTTGGCCAGTGTCCCTGCCTCAGCCCTGCACCTGTGCGCACTGCCTGGCCCGGGCAGTTGCAGGAGTCCCCTCATTGGTCTCCCAGATCTCCCATTGTCCCTCTGTGCCCCATGCTGTACCCAGCAGCCGGTGTGAGGACCATTTAAGATGTAAATCATTCCATAGACATCTCTGCTTAAAGCCCTCCATCTGCTTTCTCTTTTCCTGCCCTGGCCTTCAAGACAAATGTGCTATCCCTTGTCCTCCATGCCTCTCTGCCTCCCTCACCACACATGGTCACGCTGCCCTTTCTGTTCTGCAGGCATGGTGAGCGGGTCCCCTTGCTAGGGCCATTGAACAGCCGTTTCCTCTGCCCGGTGTGCTCTTCCAGCTCACCTTCCCATGGCGGACTCAGGTGTCTACGGAAGTGTCACCTCCTGGAGGGGCCCTCCCAGACCACCCAGTTCCCTTTGTGTTATTTGCTGGATTTTCCCGCTAGCACTTGTCCTGGCTCCATATTTTCCTCTTTGTGACCATTCTTTGCTCTCCAGAGTGCAAACTCCATGAGAAGCAGGAGTTTGCCAGGGCCTAGGGCAGTGCTGCAGCAGGGTGGCCCAGCTGGCTGGCACCCTCCCACCGCTGCCGTCCATCTCAGCAGCAGCCGCCCCAGGGTCAGGGCCACGCTTCCGTCATTGCCGTACCCAGCTCAGCACGGGACCTGGCATAGTGTCAGAAGAGTGTGGTCACATTTGCAGGAGAAAATGCATCTCGTGTTAATCTTGTATGAGCCTTAGTTTTGATGTTGCCTGCATCATCAAAGAAAAGATGGGGGTCAGACTATTGGGGACCTGAATTTTCATGCTGTCTTAGGGACCAGGGGTGCTAGGTAAGATCATTTGGTTTCCGCTTCTGTAAAGTGAGGATGATCATCTGGGGTCCTGTGAGTTCAGGTGAGATACTGAGTAGGAAAGGACTTTAAAAAAAAAAACAAACAACTCTAATAAAGAGGGTATTTGTGTAAGGCATTCTGCAGTTCAAATGCAGTGACCATTGATGCGGCACCTAGAGCTATAATCAGGTGCTGTTCTTCTCATGTTTATATAACTCATTTAATCTTTTCAACACCCTTGTGAGGCTCCTGGTAATTTTGCAGCTGAAGAAGCAGAGGCTTGGAGAAGATGAGTGACGGGTTGGTAATTCTTGGAGCTGATGGTGCCTCTGTTTTCTTAGGCTCAGCTCAGTCTCCTATTAGCTTTGGGCCTTGTTTGTCTTTAGAACAACAGCAACAAAAAATCCAAATTGCTGTTTCCCATTTCTTTCTTATCTTTCTTCACTTAGTAACTTTATGTGGAAGGGGGAGGTTAGGGCAGGGTGGAAGGAAATGGGGAAAAGTTCTTAGGAATTGCTCTGTTCATCCACATACCCCAGAGCTGGGCACAGGCAGCTGGCATGGCATGTAGAGGCTGCAGCCCTCGGGGGCCAGGTGTCCCTCTGTGGGAGGATGTTGTGCACTCTCTACGTTAGCTAACATTTTTCAGGACCAGTTAGCTACAATCTTAGGAGCTATTCACTCCGCCTTAAAAAAAAATCTTTTCTCCTCTCTTTTATTTTCTTCTCTGTTGCCCAAGCTGGAGTGCAGTGGTGCAATCATAGTTCACTGCAGCCTTGAACTCCTGGACTCAAGTGATTCCCCAGACCTCAGCCTCCCAGGTAGCTGGGATTACAGGCACTCACCACCACGCCTGGCTAATTAAAATTTTCTTTTTTACAGAGATGGGGTCTTGCATGTTGCCCAAGCTGGCCTCAAACTCCTGCCTTATGCGATCCTTCCCCACCCTTTGGCCTCCCAAAGTGCTGGGGTTACAGGTATGAGCCGCCGTGCCTGGCCTGTCTCTTTTTATATTTTGTCACCTCTTCTTTTTGTTGCCATCTCCATTTCCCTCTCTTTTGATGTCTCTCTTTTTGTGTCTGTTTCTGACTTTCTCTTTTTTTTCCCTCTGTATCTTTTCATCTGGGCTCCTCTCTGCCTCACTTTCTGAGGTCGTTCCTTCCTTTTCTGTTTCTGCCTTCCCGGGTCCATATTCACATGTAGTCTCCTACTACTTGCTATTTCTAACAAGTGCCACTTTTTCAGTTTGTGCTATAGAAGAATCCATATTGTAGTCCGTGGCTCCTGGAGGTTCTTGCCTGCACCTGAACCGTGTAGAAATCAGAACCCTGGTAGGACCAGATGAGCCCTTGAATGGTCAAGTCCTGGGCCTAGGTGGGAGGAGGACAGGCTTTGCGGACCCCTGGGCTGTCAGGCCCTGCGGCCAGGTCTGAGAATGGCCCTACCACCCATGACCATATTCGCTGACCCCTCCTCTGTGCCGAATCCTGTGCTGCCCTCAAGGGGCTCTTGGTAGGGACATGGACTCGGAGCCTGATTGTTGTGACCAGCTCTGTGGCTGGTGATTACCAGCCATACACATGAGGGACATGCAGGGCCTTGATGAACCCCATTGTGGTTTAGGCTTCTTAGTAGTGGAGTTGCTGAGCCAGGCTTTGAAGGCTGAAGAGGCCCTTTACTAGATGGAGAGCAGGGAGGGAGGCTTCCTGGGCCCTCCCTACTTACGGTGGGTCTGGGGACCAGCAGCGCCAGCATTACCCGGGAGCTGGTTAGAAGTGCAGACTCTCAGCCTCACCCGAGACCTGCAGCATCAGAACCTGCTTTTTACAGGATCCCCACATATGTGTGTACATCAGAGCTTGAGAAGGCCTCGTTGGGAGTGGGTGGGGGAGAGCTAGTATGTTGGGAAACGGGGGAGTTTGGTGTCACAGGAGCAGAGACGCAGCTGAAAGTGGCCGGAATGAGGCCAGAAAGGAAGACTGGACTCGAATCGTGCTGGGCTTTGAATGATCCACTGAGGACGAGAGTGGAGCTGGGATTGTCTGCTCCTTCCCAGGAGCCAGCATGTCAGTGAAGGCCTTCAGGATCATCAGGTCCTGCCTTCCCATGAGATGAATGGGGAAACTAAAGCCCAGAGACCCCAAGTGACTTGCTTAAGGCCACACAGCAAATTGGGGGAGGCACTGGACTAACAAGCCATGGCTCTCTGACTCCACAGCTAGTTCTCATTTGGGAAAGTGCTGGTTCATGGTTAGAGTGACTACTACTTATTAAGGTTATACTGCATGCCAGGTACTGAACTAAGTAATTCCCATCAGGCTAATGAAATAGTTCATTTCCCTACTGTGATCTCCAGTTAACAGATAGGAAACTAAGGCTCAGAGGTGAAGTCACTAGCTTAAGGGCTAGTATGGGACAGAGCTGGGCTCTGAACTTAAGTTTGGCTCCAGGGCCTGAACACTCTGCTGTGCTCTGCCCCCCTGGAGGATAAGCAGACTAAAGTAAGCTTTAATTAATTGATTAATTAAAATGAAAGTTTTACTTTTTTTTCTTTTGTTTGTAACTGACACATAATAATTGCACATGCTTATGGGGTATAGCGTGATGTTTTGATACATGTGTACACTGTGCGATGACAGAAATGACAGGGGCTTGTAAGCAGGGGAAGGACGTGTAGGCCGGGGTTTTGGGAAGCTCACTCTCGTGCGGTGATCACTAAGCTCTTCGCATGGCCTTGGCTGAGCAAGTTCCTTCCCCTTAGTTTCCTCACCTGTTGGGTTCCCATGGCAGTTCCAGTAGAGGGTCTCAAGGTGCATTCTGAGTCTGACGCTGTGTACGTCATGCTGTGACTGCAGAGGTGCTGGTGGGTGGTGCGGCCTTGGAACTCCAATTGGGGGTGGGTGGTTTCAGTCCTGGGGTGTGTGTAGTCAAAGAAACTTAGCTTACGGAAGGCAGAAGGGGTGGCAGTTGTGTTAGGGCGAGGGGACTGAGCAGCCGCCTTTAGGCTCGGCCACCATAGCCGACTCCTTCCCACATGTGATTCTGATTAGGGGGCCTGTGTAAAAGTTACCTAAACACCACTCTAATTACTCTGTTTAGGAACATTCGCATGCGTGGGAGGGTGCCTGGCACTGGCTTCCCACATGTGCTGGGGGTCTGTGGGAGGCACCACGTTTGCACGAGCGTGACAGGCCCTATGTCAGAGCTTTGTAGCCACTTGGGGCTGGGGGAGCCTGCAGGATGCGCTCAGGGAGCCCCTCCCAGGGGTTCTCCAGCCCTGGCAGGCAGGGGGCTAGGACTGACCATTCTAGGCCCTTGCTTGTAGAGCACAGCAAGTGGAAAACCTCTCCTCCTCCCTGTGAAGTAGGTGTCATTGTCCCCGCAAGGAATGACGAAGAGCCTCAGAGGAATTTATCAGCAACAGATTGCGAGATGCCTTTGAGTCAGCAAGACTGGTCCTCTCAGTGCTGGGCCTTATCAACTCCCTTCACTTCTCTGAGCCTCAGTTCTTCATCGTAGGAGACCACCTGCCTCCCAGGCTGTCGTGAAGACAGAATGAGATAAAACATGTGAGAGGACGTGGAATGTCTGACCAGGGCCGCCGTACCATCCAACTCCTGGGGCCCCACTGCACAGCCTCTGTGGCCACGTACCTCTCTCATGTGTGAAAGGCACAAGGCCATGGGCTGCTTATTTCATTTACAGACCAGCAGGGGAGCCAGCTTCCAGCCGAGCGACATTCTCTGAGTGCTCCCTAAAGGTGGAGAGGGATGGTGTTTGGGGAGCTTGGGGGAGCCTGGGCAGTGCCCTGGACTCCTGGGAGCTTCAGAAAGAAGCAGGCCCTCTTCCCAGCTGAATGGATAGTCCGGCGGGGGTTGCAGCTGGTGGGCTGTCAGTGTGGGCAGCATGCCGCCCTCAGGGATATTACGACACAGGCATGGGTCTCTTGTGACTTGTACTCAGCCCACCTGCTCTTCTGTCCAAGTATCCCCCACCGTCCTTCTGTCCATCTGTGGGTACGCTCACGTACCTTCGCATCTGTCTACACACCAGGCACCAACAATGAGGCTCTCGCCCATCCAGCTGTCCACTCCCTCTTCACGCCCGTCTGTGTGAACACCGTCCACGTCTTCATCCATCTAGGCACTCAGCTAACATTCACCAAGCCCGCCATGTGTCCTGCTCTTGCTCTGTCCTAGGTTACGAGGAGATGGATTGGAACTACCTCTGTGTTGGGGTTTATGGAGGGGGCTGTGCGGCTTTCTGTCTTTGATGTCAAGGAGGGCCCATCAACACCTTGACCTTCCCTCTAAAATGAATCAGATCAGAGAATAAATCTGAACGAGTCTTTCCCTCTCATCTGTCCAACTTCTTGTCCCTTCACCAGTTTATCCATTCATACACCCAGCTGTCTAACCCTCCCACCAGGAAGCCATCTAACTGCCAGGAACTACCCTTCTACCACCAGCCCATTCGCCTTCACACCATCAGCAAGTGCATTTTAAGACCCCAGGATGTGAGGCACTGTATCAGATTCTGGGTTCTAGCCTGAGAGATAATCTGGGTCAGATGGGTGGCTGGGACTTGACTTTAAAATCCCTTCCAACTCTGACATTTTGTGGTACACGGAAACATAGGGCAGGGATACTACTGTTGTTTATTCAACAAATCCTTGTACTCCACAGATAATTATTGAGTGCCTACTGTGTACCTGACACTTCTAGACATAGAGTACTGTGGGGAACAAGAGATCCTCGACTTCACGGAGCTTACATTCTAGGGGGGGAGATAGACAGTAAACAAGTAAACAAATAAAGATTGTGGTAAGCACCTGTGTGTGCCAGGTATGACTAGGCTCCCTCACCTCCAGTCTGGTTGCAGGTGAGACAGGGCAGAGATAATGCTCCCAGGCTCTGTGTGTGTGTACTCTGTTCCAAGATGGAGTGCACCTTAGCAGCAAGGACTGCAGGTGGTCACAGGGGCATCCCAGGAGGACTTCCTTGGGAGAAAGGAAGTCAGAGGATGGGCCAGGATGGGCCAGAAGGAAAGCTGGGTCACAGCACTGGGGGACCTGCTGAAACATGCAAAGTGCCTTATGTCCCCAGGCTGCCGTCCTGATGCCTGAGACTTGAGTACTGGCTTTACTACCTGCTTGCTGGGTGACGACAGTCCCTTGTCCACTCTGAGCCCCTGTCCCAGAACCGCAAAATGAAGGGGTTGGACTAGATGAGCTGTAAAATCTCCTGGACTGTGAGTCTGAGATCTATGAATTTAATTAAAAGGGGAGGCATATTTATATTATGTTTTATGGTGGCATTCTGAGTAATAGTCCTTGTAACAATCCTGGGAGGGAGGAGGTGCTACCCCCATTTGACAGACGAGAAAACCGAGTCTTCTGTTCTGTCAAGCTGCCTTCAACCTTTGCTTTCCTTTCAAAGCTCTGGGGAGAGCTTCACTGAGGGTGGATGGATTTGCGTGTCTAAAATCACCAGCCGGGAATGCGGCACACACGAGCCCCATCTTTGTCCAGTACCTCACTTAAGATGGTAAATGCTCGTTTTCTTCTCTTTTTGGGGAAAAAAATCAATCAATGGTTTTGATTTCTTTAATAGTAAGAGTATTGCAAGAAAACGTGCTGTTATTAACTGCTTTCCTGTTTGATGAGGATCAGACATGACACAGGGGACAGCCTCATGGGCCCAAAAGGCAGAGTGGGGGCTCGACCCCCAGGTTGATTCCCAAACCTCAACCTCATCTTCTTTGCCCTGTCTCCATTTCAGGGCTTCAGGACACCTGGAAGGGGGACAGGGAAGAAGGGGATTGGAAGGGAAGAGGGAGGGCTCTTTTCATACCATCCTTTCCTGCATCCTCCATCTGAGGACAATGGGGGCAGACACCCCCTCTTTTAAAAAAGAAGCTTCTTAGGCTCTAGGCGTCTTCCTGCAGTGGAGAAATCCAGTTTGTGGGGCAGTGAGGAGTGCTTTGTGATGTAACAGGTGCTGCCAAGGCAGATTCTTTTGTTGAAGGGCCCCGCGAGCACTGTACAAACGGACCAGCCCCAGCTTCCTTATTAATTATGAACATTTAGAAACGTTTCTGACTATACCCCAAGTTCCTGCTCGTGAAACTCTGCGGGTCAGAGGCCACACGTGTTTTGATTTTCTTATTTGAGGTATTATGTGTTCAAGGTAGATTTATGCTACAACCTTTGTTTATTGACTTGTACTTTTCCCTGTGAACCTAATGGAACATGACAGACGATATTTACAAGGCACGTGTTTCCGATTAAATCATGTGAGACATTAAAGCCTGATAAATGAAAGCCCCTTTGAAAGGCCAGTTCAGAGAGAAGGAGGCAGTCCCTGGTGGGGTCTTGAAGGCAGAGTCACCCCCTCAGCTGGTTGCAGGAAATGCTGAAGGTGGCAGGCGGTCCCTTTGCTTGGACGGGACTGTCTGTCACTACTGCCCAGCTAGGGACCTATGCTGCACAGAGGCCTGAACAAATGGACATGAAGAGTGCCTCTTACTCTCTACCATCCAGGGAAGAGGGAAGGGAAACGAACACTCCTTTTCTGAGCTCTTACTGTGTGCCAGGCTCTGTCACGGAAATGCTTTCCTAAGAGACCAGCTGGATGGCCCAGCTCTGAGGCTGTTGTAAGGGGAGTCAGAGTGACATGGGGTGAGAACATTGACTGCAGTCCAAGGATGCTTGCAGATCCCCGTTCTGCTGTTCACTGCCTTTGACTCCGGGCAAGATGCGTAACCTCACTAAGCTTTGGTTCCATCACCTGTACAATGGGAACAATAATAATAATACCCATCCCTTAGCTACGTTCCATGGTACAGTAGCCAATGTTATTATCCTCATTAGATAAACTGAGGCCCTTTGCAAGGTCACTGCCAGTAGGGGGTTGCAGCCAGAATCCACCCTCCTGATTCCAAAGCCCTTCCTTCTGCTCAGGTGGGGAATGCAGGGGCAGCAGGTGGCCAGCACCGGGCGGCCTGGCCGACTGCTGCACCAGGGCTTGGGGTGTTCCCTTGGCCTGCCCCAGACTTCCCAGGAGCATTAATGGGAAAGCTCGGTAGGCAGGATTAGCCTAATCGGGAGTCTTTCCACAGAGGTCAATTAAAGGATTTGGGTAAATGTAAAAAGTGGAAACAGCTTGGGATGGAAGACTCCGCCCCCGCCTCCCTCCTCCTGCCTCCCGTTGCCTCAGAGGGAGTCTGGTGTTGGGGGCTGCTGACCCCTGGGTCTGAGCACAGCCGGAAGACGCACCTTTTTTTTTGTTTCCCTTTTCTGGATACCTGGCAGCAGGTGACCTGAGAGTTAATGAGAACAAGATTGGATTTTTTTTCACATTTCAAATTTCTCTGTAGGACCTCTAAATAGCTTACTAGTTTCTTTATGGGAGCAGAGGCTGACAGAAGAGAGAAGGAAAGAGTCCTCCCTCCTCCACCTCCCAAAATGGAAAAGCTTGCTTTTGGAAACATCGACTTTCTCTCTGCGTAAGAGTCTTTATCAATCATCACCTGTCATTTCCCGGGAGACCTGCCGTCTGATTTTTATTGAGATGCAGGGGAAGGGAGGAATCCGCCGGGTGTGGGGGAAGCTGGCTTTGGAGTCAGCCATCCGGAATTCACTGGATGGCATTCCCTCTTGCCAGTGGGTACCTTGGGCAGGTCACTCTCTCCCCTGGACCTTAGCATCCTGGTGCGGTAGCTGGTTGCTAGGGGAGTCAAATGCTATAGTTATTTGTGAAGGTTCTGAACTGGGGCTGGCAAGGAGTTAGAATCTGCCAGATCTTCCCAAGAGGCAGCTCAAGGCCTAGGAAAAGCCCTGAGACACCAAAGGTCTCTTTCATTCATTGGCCCAATGCCCCATTAGGTGTGTGCCGGGAGTAGGAGTGAGTTCAAGCTTCCCTTGATCATTTCCCCTTCCCTGGCCTCCCTTTACTCATCTGCAAAATGGGGAGGAGAATCCCTTTCTGCCTCTCGTGAGGTGGTGCATGTGAGAGCACTTGGAAGACTGCAGACCGTATAAATAACAGTAATGCTGACCACAGTGATGCTCCACCTGAATGGTGACAAAGCATTCACCACCTCTAACCTCTTCTCACCAGGAGGCAGTGCTCAGCAGGGAAGTGACTTGCTCAAGGTTTGGGGGCTGCTAGGTCCCACAGGGCCAGGGGCTAAACTGAGATCTCTGCCGTTGTGGATCAGTCCTGCCCCGTCCCTGCCCCGCTGCCTCCCCCAGGAGAGACCCTGGGCTTCTGGAGATGGAATAGCTCGTAAAGGAGCCGGCTCCTCAAACTCCTGGGGGTCTCAATGAGCCCCTCTCCCATCTTCACCACAGTTCATCTGCCCGCCCAGGCTTTAAGGTGGCGTGGCTGTGTGCTGCAGGACGGGGAGTCCGCTGAATTAAAAGCCCCATGGGAGCAGGGACTGCCGCATTATCGAATGAGCGAGTGAATGGCCTGCCCCTGATTCTGTGTGTCCTTGGGTTAAAGTTACTTCTCCACTCTGTGCCTTGATTTCTCCATCTGTAAGGCAGGGTTGATAATACCTGTTCTATTCCTGCCCTGCCTCTGTCATGAGGGTTAGAGGTAGTGCTGACCGTGAGCAGACAGGAACCAGTTAAACGTGCTGTTCTGCAGGTGCTGTTCTGGGCACGGTGGTCCTGGGGGAATGCCCCGTTTTCTGCAGCGTTGGCAGTTCTTCTAAGTGCGGAGAGAAGAATTTTTAAAGGCCACGTACCGTCTTAAATGCACAAGTGGCACTGAAGGAGAAGGGTTGTTTCTTTAGTAGGTAACACTCATTCTCAGAACAAGCTGAACAAATCCCCCTTATTGAAGAATGTTGCTCTGGGCTAGGCTTGATTAAAATTGGAAAATCTAAGAGGCTTAAATGTGTGCGGTTTTGGTTATGGAGGGATCAGGAGTGCTTTGCCCTGCCCTGCATCTTGCTGGCCGTGGTCATAGAGTCGTGAGGCCACTGAGGGTCTGTGGCAGTGCTGGGCCCATCCAGCACCCCGCTTTACCCATGGGAGACTGGAAAGCCCTCCCGGCCCAGGCAGGCAGAATTCCAAGTACCTTCCTCTGTCCTGTTTCTAGGTCCCCAAGCCCTGCCTCGATCTACTCAGGGGAGGGAGCAGCTCTAGGAACCAGGGCCTACGCCAGGTGCCCTGCATGTCTCCTTTATACTTCCCTGCTTCTGTTTCCTCATCTGTAAAATGGGGATAAGAATAGTACCCCTTCATAAAGTGGTGAAGATAAAGTGGGTTAGTGCATAGAAAGTGCCTAGAACAGAGCCAGGCATGGGGCAGATGTGCAGCAAACGTCGGCCCCCCAAGGGCCCTGCCGGGAAGGGATGGACGTATTAATAGTTCGTACATCTAACGCAGCAGAGGCTTGGAGAGGTGAAGTCGCTTGCTCTGCTGGTGAGTGGCATCGTGGGGCTGGAGTCTGGGTCGGAGTGATGTTGAAGCCAGAGACGATCTGTTGAACAGGCGGGAGCCTTGATGCTATGATGCTTCGCTGAGGCTTTTCAGGCAGTAGGAGCACCTCCGCCAAGGGACAAGCTGTGGTGGCCTCTAGTGCCACATTCCCTGTAGCCCTGTTGGCAGGCTGTGCTTCAGAGGACAGGATCCTGAGAAACCTGTGGAAAAGTGTCAGCAGACTGGTCAGGGCTGGTTCTCTGTTTAGAGTTTTATAGCTGTGCAGAGAATGTGGCCAGAATCCTCTGTGGCTGAGGTCCCTGAGGTCCCAAGGCAGATCGTCCCTTGCTGACACAGTTGTTCCTCATTAATTGGACTGGGTTGAGTTTAAGGGCAGACGGCCATGTGGCGGTAACCCCTGCCTGGGAGAGCAGCCCCCTTGCCCTCACACCTGCTCCCTGGGGTTGCCGCCAGGGTGCCCTGTGCCTGGCTACAGGCGTGACTCAAGGCAGTGATAAAGAGTCTCTGGGCACAGCCGGGTGGCTCCGGGTCAGCCATCTCTCTCTCTCCCCAGTTCCTACCACAGCCAGGAAGCTCTGCCATGCCCTCCCTGCAGGCCACAACTCTGTGCATCCCTACCTTGGCAGGGGCAGGTGCCAGGGGATGGCTTCTTCATGGGAGCTGATGTTTACTGCACATTTGCCCTGTCTGAGCGCTTTCTGTGTATTAACTCACATAATCTCACCACTGCCCTGTGAAGTAGGTACTACTCTTATCCCCATTTCACAGATGAGGAGAATGCCTTGGCACGCTCCTGGAGAGGCAGCCTGGTGAGGGCAGCAGTGCTGACCTTGGAGCCTGGACACTGGTGTTCCAGCCCTGTCTGACCCTGTCACACTCTGCTGTCCTTGATGGAGGGAAACAGAGAGGGACTTGCCATAGAAGCACCTGCGTGGGCAAATGCAGAGAAGGAGAAACATGGGAAGCCTGCCTGCCTGCCTTCCATCAACATTTATTAAATGCCGACTGTGTGCCTGGCACACAGAGGCTGGGGGGCTGGGCTGTAGCTAGGACTACAGTTGTGCGCTACTGCACCTGGCTAATTTTTTCTATTTTTTGTAGAGATGGGGTCTTGCTATATTGCTCAGGCTTGTCTCAAACTCCTGGCCTCAAGTAATTCTCTTGCCTCGGCCTCCCAAAGTGCTGGGATTACAGACGTGAGTCACTGTGCCTGGCTTCCAAATTTCTTTTTAAGGGAAAAGATGACTATCTCTGAGTCAGGAGTTCAAAACCCTGCCTAACCCACAGTGGGATAACCCCTTACACTCACTGAAATGGCCATCACCAAAAAGATGGAGAATAACAAGTGTTGGCGAGGGTGTGGAGAAATTGGAACCCGCATACGCTGCCGGTGAGAATGTAAAAAGGCACAGCTGCTGTGGAAAACAGTCTGGCAGTTCCTCAAAAGGTTAAATATAGCTACCATTTGACCCACCAAGTACACTTCTAGGTTTACACCCAAAAGAATTGGAAACACGTCTACAAAAATTTGCACACAGTGTTAATAGTGGTATCATTCATCATAGCCAAAAAGTAGAAACAACCCTAAATGCCCCACTGACTGAGGAATGGATCAACAAAATGTGGTCTATCCATACTGTGGACTATTACTCAGCCATGAAAAGGAATGGAGTAGTGATACATGCTGTAACATGGATGGACCTTGAAAACATTGGGCTACATGAAAGAAGCCAGACACATACTGTATGATTCCATTTATATGAAATGTCCTGAGTAGGCAAATACATGGAGACAGAAAGTAGATTAGTGGTTGCCAGGGGCTGGGAGGAGGGGGAAATAGGAAGTGACGGGTACAGGGTGTCTTTCTGGGTGTTGAAAACATTCTGGAATTAGGTAGTTGGCTGGGTGCACAACTCCGTGAATATAGTAAAAAACCACTAAATAAGACACTTCAAAAGGTGAATCTTGTGATATGTGAATTGTATCTTAATTAAAAAAAAAAAAGAAAAGAAAAGCTAAAAAACAAACTCTTGCCTGACCTTGCCCTTCACCCCCCTGGACCTGCACCTCACCTGTGCTCCAGGCACTAATGCAAGATGCAGGCTGGGCCTTTGATCACTGTGTTCTCCGTCTGCCCTTCCTGATAGCCTGTCGGTAAGCACAGGGCCGAAACGTGAGCACATCGCAGATGCTACCATGGCGAGAAACCCAGAGCTTTGAGCCACTGAGCCCCGTACCCTCCTGTTCCTGCCCTTTCCTTAAGGTCTCAGTTTCCTTGCCTGAAAACAGGGAGGGAGTGAGAGGGTAGAGTCTATGGTGGGGGACTCCCGTGAGGGGAGATGAGGACAGCGGCCCTGGAAGAGCAGCAGCGGCGGGATGTCTGCCTGCTCCGTTGTACGTTGGTTCCTCCAGGCCGCGTGCCTGGCACGCTAGGGGTTCCGGAATGTTTGGGCTAGTGTGGGACAGTGGGGCTCAGGCCCCGGCTGAGCACATCACTGGGATCTGCCATCCCCATAGAGGTAGCCAAGCTCAGAGTCACAGCTTTGGGTCAGAGAGGCCTGGATTTGAATCCCAGCTCTTCTCCTGGCTAAGCGACCCTTTGCAGATCACTTACTCTGTGGTTTAGTGTGTCCTTCCCTCAATTCATATGTTGAAGTCCTAACCCTCAATGCGATGGCATTTGGAGACGGCACCTTTGGGAGGTAACTAGGATTAGACGGGGCCGTGAGAGTGGGGCCCCCGTGGTGGGAGTAGTACCTTTGCAGGAGACACCAGAGAGCTTGCTCTCTCTCCACCTGTGAGGACACAGCGAGAAGGTGGCTGTCTATAAGCCAGGATGAGGCCCCTCCCCAGAAACTTACCATGCTGGTGCCTTGATCTTGGACTTCTAGCCTCCAAAACTGTGAGAAATAAATTTCTGTTAAGTACCTGGTCTGTGGTACAGATTGAGTATTGCTGATCCGATAATCTGAAATCTGAAATGCTCCAAAATCTGAAAGTCTTTGGGTGTTGATACTGAAAGGAAATGCTGATTTGAGCATTTTGATTTCTGGATTTTTGTATTAGGGATGCTCAGTGAGTAAGTATAATGCTGGTATTCTGGTCCCATGCATTTTGGGTCAGGGACACTCAGCCTGCCTCTTGTTACGGCAGCTGCGCAGACAGGGCAGGCGTTAAGCACCGTCACGGCTGTAACTGTAGCACAGTGCTTGGCCTGTGGTAAGCACACTGCTATTACCCTAGGGGACTCCTTTTATGACTCTGACGGTCGTTATTAGCTGTGGGACCTTGGGCCAGTCTCTGCACTCTCCAGCCCATTTCCTTCTCTGAAGAATGGGGTCAAGGTGCCGCCCACGCAGGGCTGTGGCGAGGGTCAGATGAGATAATCTGGGCCGAGGGGCTCGTAAACTGTGCCTGTGGAAGGGGCTGGGTTTTTATGGGAGGGAAATGATGGGAAAGCCTGGCAGAGAGAAATGTGGGATGAGCATGAGCAGCTCGAGACAGCAGCAGGTCTGGAGGGCACGCCTGGCGGGAAGCCCTGAGCGTGGACCTTTCACGACATGGCTCTGTTCTGCAGCACCTCTGTCTACCGGTACCCAGGTGGCAGCGGCTGAACAACGGTCCCTGGGCTTGGCCCCAAGGGCTGGTGTTCTGAGCTCACAAATGTCTCGTCCCTGAGTGGGGAAGGGCGTCACTGCCCACAGCAGTGCGTGCATGGGGCAGCTCCCCTTGCCCCCAAGTGAGGGAGAACCTCAGGTTGTAGAGGAGCCTCACGGGCTGCTGCCAAAAGCTGCCTCCAGGGGAGCGTGAGGGGACTTTGACGCAGAGGCCTGAGTTGGCTACTGTTTCTGTTCCCTGACATCAGGGATTCGGAAGTCTTCGCATGGAAAATCACCGCCTGGAACTCCTTCCACGTCACCCTCTGGAGCGCGTTCCGAGGGGACGTTGTCTGTTGCGTTTGTCTTCAGAGCTGTTGAGGTCGTCCCCCAGCTCAGACATCCCACACTAGCTCTGGGAAGGGTGTGTTCCCAGGAGAATTTATGGGATTTTCTGGTTGGTTCTTTAATCGTGTCCTGTTTGTTTGCTGTCTGGTCTGGGGCGATGGGGTGGGTGGCGTGGAGAGTCCTCGGAATGTTGGCTGGGCAGTGCGGAGGAGGGCCAATGGCAGAAAACGGTGTGGAGACCGGGAGGTTTTCAAGTGTGAGGGGTTCAGTCGCTGGAGTAACTCTGCCCTGCCCCACCCCAATGCAGGTCCTCATATTTTACAGAGGCATTGCTTATAGTGGTTAGAACCACCAACTCTCAGCCCAGTTCCGCCTCTTACGGGCTCTGTTACCCCAGAAAGTATCTTAACCTCTCTGTGCCTCTGTTTCGTCGTCTGTAAAATACTAGTAGTAGCACCTACCTCTTAGGTTGTTGCTAGGATAAAGAGAGGTGATACGTGCAGGGGCGTTTAGCTGAGTGAGTGTTAGCTGGACTGTGTGAGCAGTGTGGTGGATGGGTAGGTCCTTCCCGCAAAGCCGTTTCTCCTTCCTCCTCTGCGTTCTGTTCAGTTCAGCTCCACCGATGCTTCCTGAGCCCCGAGTGGGATCAAGCTCCCTGCCGGGGGTGGATCAGATCCTGAGCCTGTCCCAAGAGTGCTCACGACTTGGGTAAGGGGAAGCTCCTGGACAAACAGTGGCCCTTCAGAGGAGGGCAAGATCAGGGTGGCAGCACTGGACTGTGTTTTGGAAGATGAAGAGTAGTCCCTTAGGCAGAGTGGTGGGAGGAACTGTGTGTACAAAGCCAGTAGAATAGGAAGTGAAGGCCGGAAACAGGTGAGAGGCTCACCAAGGCCTTGAATGCCGAGCTAAGGAAGTCCCAACTCTGTCCAGTTGGCAGGGGAGCCATTGAGGGATTTCGGGCAGGGTTGTCTGCAGGACTGGCCTTGCTGTCTTTCCTCCACTTTTCTTAGAGAGCCTGTCATTGTGTCATTGTCGGGGTTGTATGCTTGGGACTGCCTCCCCCACTACCTGGGTGATGCCCAAAGGTCCTGCTCTGCCTCTGTCCTGCTCCCTTCCCTAGTCTTGAGCAAAGTAGCCCTCAGTGGTTATGAATTCATTTATTAATTCACCCGGTGAATATGGACACACTGTAAAATACTGGGCACCATGCTAGGCACAACAGAGGGGCATTCAAGGAAGAGTTGTGTGTGGGGTGGGTACCACCTTGAAGGTGTTCCGCGCCCAGTCTCGTGTGGCCATCTGGAGAGACTGTCACCCAGGGTTGAAAGTGGAAAGTCTTTGAGGGTCAGAGTTCCGCGGGAGTTCCCAGAGTTGGTGGCCTGCTGCAGCCGGGGAAGCCGACCTCTTGCTCATTGGTGGGAAGGGAGTTTCAGGTGGCGTGATCGACACGGGCAAGGCATGGGGGTGGGAAGACAGACGGCACGTGCGAGGATAGCACTGCATTCTGCCGTGGCCTTAAAGCACGTGGCGGGAGCAGAGAGAAGGCTGGAGGCCCGTGAGTGCCCGGCCAAGTGGGGTGGGGCGTGGGGGAGTTTTATTTATTCCCCTGTAGTCACAGGGCCATGGAGAGTTTTTAGCTGTGCTTTGGATAGATTAATTTTTACACACTGGGGTTCTTTGGAGAAAGGGTAAGAAGTGAATTTTATCAATTTTTAAGATGGAGATAGGTAGTAGATCTCGAATTTGCAGAAAGATGACTTGTTAAATGACACCATTATAAAAATCCTCAGGTTTCTGCCTTCATGAGCGAGGCAGTATTTCTCCCATAGATTCTTTAAAACTTGGGTTTCAAGTGGGGAGTACTGATGCATAATTTATTTCTTCTGGTGCTCGATCTGAGATCCCCAGGGAAAGAGCAGGAAGGAATTAGTGAGATCTATATTACAATTTAATTGCTTGAAGGAAAATATTATTTTTTATTGTTAGCCATTAGCTGCTTCTAGTTTTATTAAACTCAAGCCTGTGCTGAGCGAAGCATTAGCCACTTGGAGCTCACTGGCTCCCTGAGGGAAGGAACACACTCAGAATTGTCCCACCTTGTAAAGCAGGCATTATTGCTGGGAGCAGTGGGCCCTGAAGATTCCTGCTTGCAGAATTCTCTGTGCTTGGAGTGCAGCCTCCTGACTGTGGGCTCTGCCCCGTTCTCAGGAGACGATCTGGCACCCACGACCAGAGGCCAAGGAGGGCCCAGGAAAGGACCCTGGCCCTTGGGTCAGGCAGACCTGAACCTCTCTTTTTTTTTTTTTTGAGACAGAGTCTCACTCTCTTGCCCTGGCTAGAGTGAGTGCCATGGCATCAGCCTAGCTCACAGCAACCTCAGACTCCTGGGCTCAATCAATCCTTCTGCCTCAGCCTCCCGAGTAGCTGGGACTACAGACATGCGCCACCATGCCCGGCTAATTTTTTCTATATATTTTTAGTTGTCCAGATCATTTCTTTCTATATTTTTTTAGTAGAGACGGAGTCTCGCTCTTGCTCAGGCTGGTCTCGAACTCCTGAGCTCAA
>CAUYSK010021479.1:0-13520 GCA_963575035.1 Avahi laniger
ATACGCCTTATCTGCCCCCATTGCCCAGCCCCTGTGAGAGGAAAGAGAAATGACACGGACTATTTTGCTTTTAGCCAGATGCACCTTAGACAGGTAGGTGGTCTTGACTTCATGTCGGAAGCAGGTCAGCCGGTCACCACCAAATTGCTACAGCTCTGCACTGAATCGTCTCTGTCTTTGTTGTTGAGTGATGAAGCTAATAATTACTTGTTTCGTTATTTGCCTGCCACCGTCATCCGATATGACATTTCAGAATGTATCCCCGAAAATGGCCCTGAACACGCTGTCCCCTGAAGCCTGCACCAGAGTCGATGTCATTTCCTAAGCACGCACTCATGCACCTGGCAAGGGCCTCCGTCTAGGCGTGCTTTCCGGGAGTGCGACGCGGAGGCGGGTGCCGTTGGAGTGTAGGGGACCGGTAAGGACAAATGGTAAAACCCCAGGGACATGAATCTGTGAGTACACTAACCTTCAAGAGAGACTATAAGAAGCAATTAGTTTACAGCGTTGTCGAAGCACCGTTTACATAATTTACAGCGAGGAAAGCAGTTACTTCTCGTTAGGAAGAATGGGGATATTAAAATTAACTATCTTTATCTTTCCACAGAAATAAAAATCAAATGAATTTTAGTTCAAATAATTATATGCGAAGCTTTATAATTGGAAATTTGAAGTTAGCGAAATTATATAACCTTTGTTAATTACATTAGTGTACTCACACTAAATATAGAATAAGATTAGCTCATGGAAACATTGCATTTTTATCTCAGTCAGTACAGCTCACATCCACCCAGTAGTTAGTTTCTAGTTACATTTCGTCATTTTGTGAACATCCTGGCCATGTTTTCAGAAAAGAGTTGAAACGAGACTGTGTGTTTTAATTATTTCCCAACTCATGTTTAAGTGTAAAAAATACAGGGTAAATTGTGGTTTTTGAATTTTCTTTCCTTTATTTATATGCCTGGCACAGCAGAGAAGCAAGCTGGGGTCATTAATCCCATTTTTCTTCCTGGAGTTTGTTTTAAGGGAGACTTGGGCTCAATTCAGTTTGCTATCTAAAAGTAAATGTTCAACCTTCTCTCATTTCCTGTTGTGTTTGCTTTTCCATTCACTGTTCTATATTTGGACAGCAAAATGTATTTTTCTGTATGTGTTTCTGGTAACCCAGATGCTCACTGGAGTGGATTTCTCTCTGTCCGCATCTCTGGGTTGGGCAGTTGCGAGTGTTTGGCTTTCTGTACCTCATACAGTTGAGTTAGATGGAGACGTCCATTCCGGGTGGGTAGTGATTCCCTTTGCGAGCTACGCGGTGCTCCGTTCCATTTGGGTTTGCCACAGATGTTTGCTTTGCCTTTGGGTTGCCAAGACGTCAGCTTGTCGTGATGTTTCCTTTAACGTAGAACTCCTGAGAATGGCTTAAAATTCAGTTGATTTTCTTAAACAAGGTTATTGAACTATGAATAACATACCATTAAAAAAAAATCCCCTTTTTAAGTGGTACAATTCAGTGGTTTTTCGTAAACTTACTGAGTTGTGTAAACATCACCATAGTCGAGTTTTAGAACATTTCATTCCACAGTTAGGTCAGGACAGGAGGTCGAGGTGTTATCAAACTCTGCTCCCACCTTCCAGCCACGGGCAACAACTAACCTCCTTTCTGTCTCTATACAGACCCCTTCTGTGGATATCTTAGAGTTACATTTCCAAGAATGAGTATCTCTGTGCTTGCTTGGACGTCCTGGGTGGTGAGACCTGACTCCCACGCCCCTCCTGGGGAGGGGTGGGTGGGAGAGGGCAGTGAGGATGAGCATGATAGTGTAACTGGCATCCTGCCTTCCTTTCCTCACCTATAAGATCAGGATAACCATGGATTTGTGGCAGGCTCTGAATGTGAAACGTTGTGGGAAGTGATTAGCTCGGAATCCGGCCCATGGGAGGAGCTGTTGTTTGTGCTGGTGTAAACAGTGGGGAGAAGCCCATGAGGGGCCCTGTGTGACAGGCAGGGGACCAGACAATGGTGGGCTGAGGACGTGACCACAGGGCAAACACCCCTTTGTGCTTCGACCTTGCAAGCACCTGCGTGTGTCTTTCAGGCTTGTACGGAAGTTGGACACGGGCCCGGGGTTACCGCAGCTTGGCCCTCAACCAGGGGCAGTTTTGCTCCCAGGGCACATCTGTGGCTGTTACACACGAGGAAGGGCTAACTGGCATCTGGTGTGCAGAGGCCAGGGAGGCCTGCTGCGGCGCAGGGGATGATCCCCTCTGCCAGCAAACACCTGTCCAGCTCAGAAGGTCAGCAGTGCCAAGGCCAGAAACCCTGCTTTCGGTGGTGTTGCGCCTGGTGGTAGTTTTAAGTGAGGTACTTAGAGCCTCCAAAAAGACTTAATGAAATTGAAAGAATAAAAAGCCCATCGGGCTTACGAAAGAAATGCAAACTTCTTAATCAGTCTTATACATATATTTAGAAAAAAAATAGGGATTTTTTTTCCTAAAGCAAAAAGGATAAACAAGGCTTTGGAGCTCAGTTTAGAAGGAAAAAAATGACTGGTGTATCCTTTGGAAGTATTTGTTTACAAGTGAACAGTGAAATGACGGTGTGGACAGAGACTCCGGGGCACTGCTTGGCTTTGATCTGGGGGTCACATCTAACTTGTGTCCGTTCCCTGAAGACCTGGGTCCCACACCTGCCTTCCTCCGCTACCTTAGCGCCCGTCCCGGCGCTGACCCTCCTCCTCTGTTCCTGCCTGGTGGGGCCTTTTCCTCCCCACCCCCACCTCTGCTGCCTCTGCTTTCTGCCTCTTCAGAAACTCCTTCTCCTGATTCTTCAGTTTCTTTTGGCGTGTCTCTAACCTCATTTCCCCCCAAGGTAATCCGTGATTACATGCTAATTGCAAAGAATCCAAGCAGTGTGGGGTCCTGAGTTCTTCCTCCCCCAGCCAGAATCGGCAGTCTTCACAGCTTGGAGTGCAGCTCGTGAATCTTTTTCTGGCAGTTTTGGTTGTCCAGACACAAGTATGCAATCTTGTGTTTTCATCTAAGTGGGCTCATATTATACTTGTTCCGCTCCATCTGCTTTCCTTATTTTCACAACTTTATTGAGGTATAGTGAAGTACAGTAAACGACACATGTAAAAAGTGTGCGGTTTAATCACTTTTTCGTACGCACACGTATTTGCAGAACCAGCGCCACAATCAAGGTAATAAAGTATGTTTCTACCACTCCCCAAAGTCTCCTTGTGCCTTTTTGTGGTCTCTTTCTGCCATCGCGGATGTGCTTTCTGTTCCCATAGGGTAGTTCGCGTGCGTTTCCTAGCATTTTATCTCAGGGAGGTCGCACAGCGAGTGCTCACCATTTGCCCGACTTCCCCTGGCACCGGATTTGGGGCTTCCTCCCTGTTGGTGTGCGTGTCATTCACGCGTTCCTCTCTGCTGCCAGGTAGCATTCCATCCTGTGTGGACGCACTTGAGCTCATGTATCCATTCGCTAGTGGTCGGGCCTTTGGGTGGTTTCCGCTCTTTTGGACTATTGTGAAAAACACTACCATAAATATGTTTGTATGTGGTCCTACCAGGTTCTCACACTTCATCGTGCATCAGAACCACCTGGAGAGCTTGTTGGAACACAGTGCCCGGCCCCATCCCCAGAATTTCTGAAACGGGGTCTGGGTGGGAGCTAAGACTTGGCCTTTCTGACAGGTTCCCAGCGATGATGATCTGAGGACCACACACGCTTTGAGGGCCGCTGCCTTAAAGGAAGTCTTTATACATTGTGATAGTTACTCCTTTGTTAATTCTGAATATTTCTCTTGGACCATTTCTTGTCTTGTAATGTTGCTTGTGGTTTGAATCATCAGGCCCTCCCCCATACTTTTTTTTGGAGACAGGGTCTTGCTCTGTTGTCCAGACTGGAGTACGGTGGTGTGATCATAGCTCACTGCAGCCTCAGACTCCTGGGACTCAAGTGATCCTCTGGCCTCGGCCTCTCAAGTAGCTGGGACTACAGGTGCATGCCACCACGCCCAGCTAATTTTTCTATTTTTTATTTTTTGTAGAGATGGGTTCTTCCTATGTTACTCAAGCTGGTCCTGGACTCCAGCCTCAAGTGATCCACCCCCCTCAGCTTCCCAAAGAGCTGGGATTATAGCTGGAGCCACCCTGCCTGGCCTTCTCTTTTTTTTTAATGACAGCTTTCCTGAGCACACATGTAGCTCACTCTTCTAAAGTCTGTATAACTCAGGAATTTCCTAGTATGTATATAAAGTTGTGCCACCATCAAACCATCACCACTATGTAATTCTAGAATGTTTTCATCACCCCTGAAAAGGACCCTGTACCCATTAAGACATCACTGCCCATCCTCCTCTCCCCAGCACCCTGGCAGCCCTGAGTCTACCTTCTGGCTCTGGACTTGCAGTAGACACTTCAGAGAAACGGAATCGAGATACGTGGCCTTTTGTGTCTGGCTTCTTTCACTTCGTATTTTTGAGTTTCGTCCATGTCGTGGCACGTGTTGTTCTGGTTCCTTGGCAGTTCTTTCCCAGAACCCCGGGTGACCACGAGGGGCTGTGCGGCAGGGATGGGCATTTAGGTGGAGGAATGGTACGGGGTGAGTCAGCCGGGCACGCAGCCTGCCGCGCTCTCCGATTACATTTAAAATGTAAGACTGTTCACAAATGGAACACTGTTCATAAGATCGTTTATAGTTCAGCCTCCAGTCTAGCACAGACTGTAATTTTCTCCCCTCCCTTTCTCTTGAGTTCCTCCGCACGTCTCCCACTTTCCTGTACCTAAAGGTCAACACATTTCGGGCCATCGAAGTTGTGCGTGCTGATGCCTCTCTCCTGCTGTGCAGTTTGGGTGGAGTTTTAAGAAGCCCTTTCTTGGGGACTGTTAAGAAGCTCGACTCTCCCAAGGGGGCTGTGGGATGTTTCTCGTGGCACTGAGGTCGTGGGATTCCTAGCAGCAAAGAGTTTGGCTGCTTTCTGGGGCGTCCCCGAAGCTGCAGCCATGACTGACTCAGAAACGGAATCATAGAATTGTTTACTTTTCTGAATTTACCAACTTCTTGTCTGTGGATGACCAAAATGACTGATCCTGGTTTGGGTTGGAGAATATGGAGGCTGACTTTCTCAGACCATCCGTGGAACATGACTGGGCCATCCGTGCTTGCAACAGAGGGCTTACTGATAAGGCTGAAGGCCATTGGTATTTTCCTGGTTGATGTTGTAATTGACTATATTTCCCGTTGCTGCCGGGGCAGGTGACCCCAGCTTACTGGCTTAAGCAATACCTATTTAGTATCTTACAGTTTTAGAGGTCAGAAGTCTGAAAGGGGGTCTCACTGCACTAAAAATCAAGGTTTCAGCAGGGCCACTTCTTTTCGGGGGCTTTAGGGGAGCATCTGTTTCCTTGCCTATCCAGAGAATATTCTAGTGGCTGCCCCATTCCTGGGCTGCGGCCCCTTCCTCCATGTTCAGAGGAGCAGGTGGTATCTCTGACTATTCTGTAGGCACAACTCTGTCTGACCATAGTCTGCAAAGGTTCTCAACTTCTGAAGGCTCGTGTGTTGACGCTGGGCCCACCTGGATAATGCAGAACAATCTCCCCGTTTTAAGATCCTTAATTTAATCACATCTGCAAAGTCCCTTTTGCCACATAAGGAAGCGTATCCACAGGTCCCAGGAATTTGGGCGTGGACATCTTTGGTGGCCAATATTCTGCCTACTACATTGTCAGTCTTCAAAAAGAGACGTATCGTCTTTGTTTCTGTCCTTAATTTGCTCCCTGGAAGCCTGCAGGACTTGTGTATTTGTTTAGCATTCATTTTTTGTCTCTGGAATAATTCAACATCCAGGACTGTTGGACCATTTTGTTGGTGTGTCTCCTCACTCACTGAGTCTTGATTTGCCTCTAAGCAGAGCCACGGTTTCAGTTTCCATCTTGGATGGAACTGATTGCTGGTGCAGCTTGGGCACACACTGTCCCCAGGCATGCTTGGACCCTCTTTCCCTCCCAAGAGCCCCACGCTCAGGGCCCTGCTGCCCTTGGCTTGGGGCTTTATCAGGGACTGTGCCAGAGCCACTTCCCTGGACTTTGAGTCTCGGCGTCTGTATCAGCTGTGGATACGGAACCAGAGTGCCAGGATGCTTGCGAGCAGAGGTAGCAGGCGGTGCCCAGCCCCCAGGACTTTGTGGAGGCCCTGTGTGCACTTCGTGGGGTCTAAATCAATAGCCTCTGGGCTTGCATCTCCACAAAATGGTGCAGGGGGACAGGTGGCATAAGGGACAGAAGACTTGTAATAGCACGGGCTCGTTCATCAGCATTTTGGCTCAAACATATTTTGGGAGTGTATCGCTCAGCTTTCTGCCATGCTAATGTTGCATAATAAACAGCCCCCAGATTCAGAGTCTTAAACCTTTTCTCTCTTGCTCCCTAGTCAGTGATTAGCTGTGGTGCTCCTGGGCTCAGCCGGGAGCAGGAAGGCCTGGTCAGGTTCTGGGCTGGGTTTAGGGCTGAGGTGACGTATCTTCCTCAATCTGGGGCTGGGGGACCCTGGGGCATGTCTCTGTGTTTCTCCTGGTAGCATAAGAAGCCCAGCTAAACCTTGCAGGCACATTTCTCTGCCGGTCACTGTCGCCAACATCCCACTGATGGAAACAAGTCACACCACGAGGTCCAGCGTCCACAGGGTGGGGAGGGCTTTTCCTGCAGAGACACAGGAAGGAGCAGACGTGGACTTCCGTTACGGGGAGGGAGCAGCGAGCTGGGGTTGTGATGCCTTCTGCCACGGTTGTGGGGGGGCAGTCTGTGGACACATGCAGTCGTAGCCTGGAAAATCACTCTGCAGGTGGATGGCAGAAGCCCTGGTGCTTGTTAAATATGTAGCTTCCTCGGTTCCATCTTAGAGCTGTGTTCTTAACCGGGGGAGGGGGCGGCAATTGTGCCCCTCAGGGACTGTCTGCAGTGTCTGGAAGCATTTTGTCTGTCACAACTGGGTGAGGTGCTGCTGGCACCTGTTGGGGTGGAGCCGGGGGGAGCTGCACAGGACGCCCCCACAGCAAGGAGTTATCTGGCTCAAATGTCAGTAGTGCTGAGGCCAAGAAACCCTGCAGAAACAGGCAATTTCCAAGTGCTCCTCATGCCTTGTGCCGTGAGAACTGGGCCTTGCAGGATTGTCCCAGTGGGGAGGAGGACTTAGTGACCCTTTCCATACAAAGGGAGACCTACTGAGCAGGACTTTGCTTTCTCACTGACAGCCGTGGTGAGAGACAAATGGAAACCCAAGGGCTTGGCCAGGTCTCTGTTATTTCTGTGACTTTTAAAACCTTTTGCTGCATATTCTATTAGTTCCTTAAGTTTTATTAATTACATGCTATTGTTCAGCTTAATAAATGGACCATTTATTTTGTGTGGAAAAATCTATGTTTCTTTAGGAGATTTTCATTATGAGCTTAATTTTTTTCTAAGTGGCCTTTTGCCAACGCTTCTTTTATGCATATATTTCTTTTTTCCTCACCAGCAAGATTGTAAATTCTGTTTTTTTTTTTTTTTTTGAGACTCACTCTGTCACCCAGGGTAGAGTGCAGAGGTGTAATCATAGCTCACCGAAGCCTCCAACTCCTGGGCTCAAGCGATCCTCCTGCCTCAGCCTCCCAAGTAGCTGGGACTACAGGTGCACACCACTATGCCTGGTTAATTTTTTCTATTTTTGGTAGAGTGGGGAATCTCACTCTTGCTCAGGCTGGTGTTGAACTCCTGACCTCAAGTGATCCTTCTGCCTTGGCCTCCCAGAGTGCTAGGATTATAGGTGAGAACCACCGTGCCAGGTGTAAATTCTTGATAGCAATGATCTTGATAGCAAATGATTCTGAAAACCTGCCTTAGATTTTGTTTCTGCTCTGCAAAGCAGTCAGCATGCAGAAATGGTCGGCCAGTTGCTAAGGGTTTTAACTGCAATGTGAGTGGGACTCTGGTTAAGATGTGTTTGTCAAGTGTCCGTGGACCAGCCTTTTCTGTCATCCCTTGCTGGACATCCTGTCTCCAGGCTTTAGGAGCTGACTGTTTCGAGTTGATGCTCAGTTGCTGTGTGGTAATTAGGGGAAGAGGGACAGCCTCCTTCCTCCTCCTGCCCCCAGGTTGTTTTATTTTGGTGATTGGAATGTTTCAGGTTTGAAAAAAAAAAAAATCAGAGGGATTACTTGCTGATCGGATAACTGAAGCACAACGCGGTGAGTTAAAGGCTCTCTGTCCCCCAGACTTCCTTTTGGAAAGCCAGTCAGGGAAGCGTTTCTGTAGAGGATGCCTAGAGTTTGCTATGATTTGATCAGCCAGCTATTGCCTCTGGGGGCTACCTGCAAGTTATGAAAATAACTGTTCTGTGAAATACTTCTTCTTTTTTGGTTTAGTAATGATGCATTGGAATGGTTGTCCTCGCGTATATCCCTAGTACGGCCTTCCTGGCTCCCCATGTGGGAAGGACACTTAATGGATCGTGGAATGCAGGGGAGGATCAGGGTCCATGTGCGTGGCTCCGTCCTTTCAGTTGCTCCGTGGTTTTTTGGCTTTTTTTTCACCATTCTCCTTTTATCTCGTTGGCCGTCAAGACACCAAGTTGGTGTCTCTGACAAGCGGATGACCTAGAAATTCCCATGTAGTAAAAGAGAAGATGAAAACAGAAGTACGTGAAGTAAATTAGGAGGAAGACTTGGCTCCATTAAGAAAACAGAAAGCCACGTTGTGCAGATTTTCCCTGCCACTTTTCTGAGTGCGGGGCTGGCAATTTCAGATGTCATTATGCTACCAATCTTGGAAGTTTCCAGTTGTTTTGTCTAGAAGAGAATTTACATTAAAATAAACCAGTCTCTTTAAAGTCATAATTTAGCTGTTGGAAAACTAATGTCAGTTTTTGGAAAAGGAACCCTGACCTTAGTCGACATGACCTTCTCAAAGGGGCCTGGAGTGTTTGTGTCTTGTGCCAAAGGACGTGAGCCACAGGAGACACAGGAAGGAAGCTAACTTCTCTTTCTGTTTTGCACGTCTGTCTCAAGACATTCCGCGGATTAGTTCATGGCACAGTGATGGAAGGTCCACGGTATCAGATACACGAGTGGAATGTTGTTGAGATTGGGCCGAGGGAGGGGTGTGTGTGTGTGTGGAAGGAATGGAAGGAGAAACCACTTGGTAGTGTGTTGGAAGGCATGCTTTTAGGTCAAGCAGTACTATTTCGGCATCGGGCTGGGCTGAGCCGGCGATGAATGTAAACGTGGCGTTTTTCTGTGACTCAGTGTGATGGGTGAGATCGTGCTGGTCGGTTACCTCCACTGTCTTATCAGTGCCACGGGGCAGCGTCTCAGTGCAGCTTGCCAGAGTGCTTTCCAGGAGCTGCCAGTGCTTGACGGAGATGGTGTTTTCCTGCTTGCTTCCCTCTGCTTTAAGGAACCAGGAACTGGCATTATCAGATAAGCCATCTCTGAGTCCCTTTGAAGAGTGTCTCCTTTATCGAGGGGAAGATGGCCATGGTTTTCCTGAGCGACTTCTCCAGGAAGTCTAACTTCTTGCGTGGCACCTGCTGTCAAGCTCCACCTGGCAGCACAAACAAGAGCAAAGGAAGATTTCTGGGGATTAGTTGATGCTTCCTGTTTGGAATTTGGTGTTATTTGAGCCCGATTTGAGTTCCTGGTCTCTTCTGTGATTTACCGGTCTGAATAAAAGAAGACCCATGTTATCGTAGGTTTTTTCCCCAGACTGATGTTTCTCTGGACAGAGTCTTCGAGTGTCCAGAATTACTGAATTTCGTCCTGATGCTGCCCCTAACCCCCCACGTGACACTGGCCCCCAGAGAATATGAGAATTGTCCCACTTCTGTCAGCTCAGGGCTTGGGCCACACGGAGGTCATTCCAGCACCGCAGTGTGATCCGCCTTTGAGACTCTTCACAGCCCCTGGTTTGAATTTGTGGAATTGTGCAGGTTCACTCTGCCACTCGCAGTGGTGACAGCTGCATAGAGTATAACCCAGAGGCTGGAAAGCTGTTTGGGGGTCTTCACTTGGGCACCGTAGGGCACATCATGTAATTATTATGTTCACTGGTATTTATAGTGACTCAATTGCCTTGAGCATGAACCAAGAAGGAAAAGGACCAGATTCTGGAAGGGAATTTGCTGGAACCTTCCAGCAAATTCCATTCTCTAGGATTGTTTTATAGAGAGGTCCAAGAGCATTTCCTGATTATCTGGTCTTGTGGGTCAGAAGCCTTGTGGGTCATAATTAGAAGCCGATTTGGACCCTATCAGAGAAAATCAAGTTCAGACACTTAGTCTAAATAGAAGTAAGGAATATGATTACCTTTGTCTCATTATCTTAGTTGTCTTTGGAAGATACACAGGCTTGTACCATGGTGACAAGTATCACATATAGAGGGGTTTTTTCCTTCTTTTCCTGTGAAGTCCTTGGAGAATCAACTCATAGTCTTCAACTTTAAAAAAAAAATTTTTGTATTGAAATATTTAGTCTGAGAATCTTCATTGAAAATTGGTAGTCTTTTGTGAGTTTAACACGTTGACTGCCATACTAGAAAATAATTTTTTTCCTTGGGGCCACAGTGTTTTATTACAAAAATAGAATAAAAACTTCAAAAACAAAATGATCCTTTCTAATTTAATGAAACATTTTTTATTTTTTATTGTTTTCTGTGTGTGAGTTATATGCAATTAAATTGTCGATATTAATTGTAACAATAAGAACATCAATAAGTACGATTCACCAGCCAATATGCTTATACATATGCTTCTTGAGGCCCTGGGCTCAAAACTAGTACGAGTTAAATATAACTCACACACAGTTAACGTGGTAAGCAGGCCGTGGTACTTTTTAAATTAAAAGATTCTTTCCTGCTTGGCATACGTGATCCTTTCAGAATTTGGGGGAGAACAATTCTCCATGAAAGCAGACGTGTTAAACTATTTGGCTCGCTGTTAGGATCACTCATATTACAAAAGAAATTTCTGTCTTGAGCCCTAGTTTTTGCTGGTTTGCTTTTTTGGAAGTGTTTTCACATCTTGTCTTAGAGGAGTTGTAAAACAGGATGGAGGAGTTGACATACTGTGTTTCGTAACCGGCGTTCACTTCTTGCCCTGGATGCTACATTTCTTCCATCCGTTTCCCACTTGAGAATGGAGACAAACAGCAGAGCTGCTCCTGAGAGATGCTGAGTCATAGGCAGGGAGCAGCCAGGGGGCCTGAAGAGCCATCAGTCCAGGGAGGGACAGGCCCTGTCTCTGCCCCCGGCTCTGCGATTTCTCTCCCTTGGCTTTGGCCTTTTCCGTTCACAGCTGCCCTTGACGTTCATTTTAACCAAGTTGCGATATATAAAAGGACTTGGACAGGGAGGCGTGTGCGGGGCATCTTGTAGCTGATCCCTGTGCAGCCCCGATTTAGCGGGAAAGACGCAGGATGACCCAGGACCGGAGAACGGGGGAGATGGGCGGAAGGGAGGGGGAAGGGGACGCGCCATTCAGGGACGGCTGTGGAATATTGAAACCACGCCGGGATGGTTTTAAGTTGCTTTCTTTTCTTTCCTTCTTTCTTTCTTTCGAATATGAAAACATGCCAGGATGGTTGTAGATTTCTTCCTTTTCTGTTTCTTTTTTTTCTTTTTCTCTTCTCTTTTCTTTCTTTTCTTCTTTTTTTTCTTTCCTTTTCTTTTGCAGTTAAACTAGACGCAGTACTTTCATCTGTAGAGTTCTCAAATCAGAGTAACAAATAGTTATATATCAGGATTGTTAGGAATATCAAATATTATTTCACAGCTGCCACTATGTGTTTCTTCTTCTCTGACTCTTTCTTTCTTTTTAGAGACACAGTCTCACTCTGTCGCCCCAGCTAGAGTGCAGTGGCATCATCATAGCTCCCTGCAATCTCCAACTCCTCGGCTCAAGCAATCCTTATGCCTCAGCCTCCCGAGTAGCTGGGACTGCAGACACCCGCCACCACACCTGGCTGATTTTTAAAAATTTTGTGTTGAGATGGGGTCTCACTGTATTGCCCAGGCTAGTCTTGAGCTCCTGGCCTCAAGTGATCCTCCTGCCTTGGCATCCCAAAGTGCTAGGATTACAGGTGTGAGCTACTGTGCCCAGCCAAGATTTATTTTTTTAGCTCCAGTGGGGATTACTGGGATGGCTGCATCTTCTTATTATGCTTGTGGATTCCATTATTCTTGGGAGCGTTGCCCCAGGGCAAATAGAGGGTGAGACTCTGCAAGCCTCTGGCCGCAGGTTCGTTGGCAACCTGTCAGTTCATGACTTTGCTGTACGTGTTTCTGTCTAGTGTGGAGGTGTTTCTGTTGATCCTTTCACATTGAATTGCCGGCCAACAGCAGTGTGACGCATACCTGGGTGTACCTCATCTAACTCACGTGTTCTCCCGGTAAGATGGATCCCGGCCTTCTTGTGCTTGTGGACACCAGACGGCACTTCCGCACTATGCCTGGGGGCCATTTTAAACAGCAAAACCCCCCACCAAAAAAGCGCAAAAATTCAAAAAACTGGCACTGCATAGACCAAGAAAAAGACACTTGTTGACAGAGTGAGAGCTTTGTTTGAGCTCGCTGGGAACGTGTCTGTTGGGTGACATTTGTAGCTGCTCTGTGTGTGTTCTCAAATGACTATGGAAGTGCCTCGGGCACTGATTTTGGGGGCACAAATAAATTTTAGCCAATGGGCAAATTCACGAATATGAAGTCCGGGAATAATGAGGCCCAGATGTGTGTACACACGCAGGGTAGTGCTGGTGCATGTGTACGGACACATACACATTCATCTCGAGGATGATATTTAACAGCTGGGAAGAAAAGTCACCATTAAAGCTGTCGTGTCTGTTTGGCCCTCCGGAACGCACATGGTGCGAGGGCGTCAGGCTGCAAGTGTTGCAGCTGGGGAGGTGGCTGGGAAGATGAAAGGGAGGTGGGCACCCGGATATCTGATGAAGTCCTGGACAGCCCGCCCTCGAGCTCTGGAGCTAAGATCGCCCCGCAGGTAGAAATGGACTTGCTCAGTCCTTGCCTGGCGCCGCTCAGGCAGGGCTGGGGGATTTAGCCTGTAACCAGGCTGGCTTCCGAAGTCAGTTCTGTCTTGAAAGGGGATCAGAGTTTTTGCACTCTCCCCCAGGGCTGCCAAACTTGTAAACCAGACTTTTGATTTCGGTTTTACGTATAGATTGTTTTGCACCCTCATTAAGTTGAACCTAAATTGCCGGGGTTTTTTGTTTTTGGTCAAAAGCTGTCAAATACTGGCAGCGTCTTGTGGTTCAGCTCTGTAAAGTCTTTCAAAGGTATGATAATGCTGTTTGAAATGAGGATAAGCCTCTGTCTCATTTGCTTGTTGAGAAAAATCCACTCTCCCCCATCTGAAACGTGGTTTGGCCCATAATCGTGATCACGATGATTCTGGGCTGGTTGATTTGATCAGGACGCCTCCCTGTCCTAAATAGGATGAAACGGGACTAAGAGATAAAACAGAGCACTGA
>CAUYSK010021480.1:0-7500 GCA_963575035.1 Avahi laniger
AACCATAACCCTAACCCTAAACCTAGCCCTAAGCTTAACCCTAGAAATAGCCCTAACCCTAACCCTAACAATAATAACCAATGTTATTATTACCCAATGTTAACTCTTACACTAAACCTAAAACTAACCATAACTTAACACTAGCCCTCAACCTAGCTGTAGCCCTAGCCCTAATGCTAGTCCTAGTCCTAGACCTAGCCCTAGTCATAAACCTAACCCTAGCTCCCACACCACCCTAACAATTACACTAAGCCTAGCCTTAACCATAGGCCTAACCCTAACCCTAATCCCAACCCCTAACACAAACCCTAACCCTAACCCTAATCCTAACTCCTATACTTAACCCTAATCCTAACACTAGAACTAACCCTGACGAGAACCATCACCCTAACCCTAACACTTTCCCTATCCCTAGCACAAGCCCTAACCCTAGCCCTAGCCCTATCCCTAACCATAACCTAAACTTAAGCCCTAACAATACACAAGTCCTAGGCCTAGCCCTAACCATAGCACTAGCCCTAAACCTAAACCTAGCCCTAACCCTGCCCTCACCCTAATCATAACATTAACCCCTAACACTAACCCTAACACTAATGCTAACCCATAACTGTAACCCCTACCTAACAACCCTAACCATAACGCTGACTCTAGCCCAAACCATAAACCAAGACCTAACCCTAAGCCTAGCTTTAACTCTAGCCCTAACCCGTGCCTTAACCCTAGGCCTGACCCTAACCATAGCCCTAGCCAAAGCCAGAAAAGTAACCCTAACCATAGCCTGAGCCCTAACACCTAAACCTAACCCTAACCCTAACACCAACTATAAACCTGGCCCTAACCCTAACCCTAACCCTAAACTTAACCCTAAGCCTAGCAGTGGACCTAACCTTAACTCTAGACCTAACCCAAACCCTAGCACTGGCCTTAAACCTAACCCTAGCCCTAGCCCCATCCCTAGGACTAACCGTAGCCCTAGCCCTAGCACTAACCCTAGCTGTAACCCTCGCCCTAGCCATAGCTTTAAGCCTAACCCTAACCCTAACCCTAACCCTAACCCTAACCCTAGCTCTAGCCCTAACCCTAACCCTAACAGTGACCCTAGCAATGAACATAATGCTAACCCGAATTATAGCCCTAACCCTAGTCCTGACCTTGAGTGTAGCACTAGCCCTAACCCTAAACGTAACCCTAGCCCCAGCCCTAACCCCAACCCTAAATCTAGCTCTAGCCCTACCGCTAACCCTACCTCAACCCGTAACTCAAACCCTAACGCTAACCCTAACATGACCCTAACAACTCTAACCCTAACCCTAACTGTATCCCTAACCCTAACCCTAACCCAAACACTAGCCCCACTCCAGCCCTATCCCTAGTTCTAACCCTAGCCCTAGCAGTAGCACTACCACTAACATTAACACTAAACCTAAATGAAGTATCTATAAATAACATCTTATACCTTGAAATGTTTGAAAAGAAAAAACGCACTGCTCCAGTTTGGAGAGATATGCAAACCTGTAAATAACAAAACTTCCAGCTAATTTATTTGAGTGAATTTAAGTGTTTTTATATGAAACACATTTCTGGCTCTTACCTGCCTAGTATGAAATGCCTTTCTTAGACATGTTTGACAAGAAAGAGAACAAAATGCTATTGTTCACAGATTTAAGCAGACATATAAACTACCGAGTGTCTAGCTGCTTTCTTTCTGTAAGTGAATGTAAGCATTTTCATATGTAACTCCTTTCGGGCCACACATATCCTCTTTGTATGAAATGACTTTTTCTCTCTTAGGGATGTTTGACAAGAAACTCTACACACTGCTTTGTTCACAGATTTAAGAAAACATATGAACAACAGAATGTCTAGTTCCTTTCTGTAAGCGAATGTAAGAGGTTTCATATTTAACTTCTTTCTTGCTAAAAACTACCCTCTTTGTGTGAAATGCCTTTTTTTGTGTTGGTAGAAGCTTGTAAGGCATATAGGAAGATAAGGTTCTACAAACGTAAAACCTTAGACCTAGTCCTAACCCTAGCTTAACTCTATAAACGGAACCACTGTGTACAGTTTCTTGTCAAATACATCTGAAAAAGAAAAAGTCATTTTGTAAGAAGAGGGTAATTTTTATCCAGAAAGGAGTTACATACAAAAACGCTTACATTCACTTAGAGAAAGCAGCTAAACACTCAGTTGTGTATATGTTTGCTAAACTCCGAGAACCGAAGCAGTGTGTAGAGTTTCTTGTCAAACACCCCTAAAAGAGAAAAAGTCTTTTCGTACAAAGAGGGTATTTGTGGCCCAAAAGGAGTTACATATGAAAACACTTACATTCACTTATAGAAAGCAGATAGATACTCAGTTGTTTCTGTTTTGCTTAACTATGAGACCCAAAGCACTGTGTAGAGTTCCTTGTCAAACACACCTAAGAAAGAAAAAGTCATTTTGTATGAAGAGGGTAATTTTTAGCCTGAAAAGAGTTACATTTGGACACAGTTACATTCACTTACAGAAAGCAGCTAGACACTCAGTTGTTTCTATGTTTGCTTAACTCTGAGAAGCAAAGCAGCGTACAGTTTCTTGTCAAATACATCTAAGAAAGAAAAAGTCATTTCCTATGAAGAGGATAATTTTTAGATGGAAAGGAGTTACATATGAAAAATCTTACATTCACCTAGGGAAAGCAGTTAGACATTCAGTTGTTTACAAGTTTGCTTAACTCTGAGACCTGAAACAGTGTGCAGAGTTTCTTGTCAAAGACACCTGAGAAAGAAAAAGTCATGTTGTACGAAGAGGGTAATTTCTAGCCAGAAAGCAGTTACATATGAAAATGCTTACATTCACTTAGAGAAAGCAGCTAGACACTTGGTTGTTTCTATGTTTGCTTAACTCTGAGAACTGAAGCAGTGTGGAGAGTCTTGTCAAACACACCTAAGAAATAAAATGTCATTTTGTATGAAGAGGGTAATTTTTAGCCTGAAAGGAGTTATATATGAAAACATTTACATTCACTTAGATAAAGCAGGTAGACATTCGCTTGTTAATACCTTTGCTTAACTCTATGAATGGAAACAACATGTACAGTTTCTTGTCAAACATATCTAAGAAAGAAAAAGTCATTTTGTACAAGGAGGGTAATTTTTAGCCAGAAAGGAGTTAAATATGAAGACATATTCACTTATATAAAGGAGCTAGATATTCCTTTGTTTATGTTTGCTTAGCTCTGTGAATATAAGCAGTGTGTACAGGTTCTTGTGAAACATATCTAATAAAGAAAAAGTCATTTCGTATGAAGAGGGTAATTTTTAGCTGTAAGGGAGTTAAATATGAAAACACATTCACTTACAGAAAGGTGGTGGTGATTCCGTTTACATTATTTACATATTTGCTTAACTTTGTAAGCTGAAGCAGTGTGTAGTTTCTTCTCAAACATACCTAGGAAAGAAGTCATTTCTTATGAGGATGGTAATTTTTAGCCAGAAAGGAGTGAAATATGAAAACACATGCACTTAGAGAAAGCAGCTAGACTCTTGGTTGTTTATATGTTTGTTTCACTCTGTGAATAGTAGCATTTTGTTCTCTTTCTTGTCAAACATGTCTAAGAAAGGCATTTCATAATAGACAGGTAAAAGTAGTCAGAAATATGTTTCATATAAAAACACAGTCACTCAAAGAAATAAGCTAGACATTTGGTTGTTTACAGGTTTGCATATCTGTCTGAACTGCAGCAGTGTGTTCTTTTTGTTTTCAAACATTTCAAGGTATTAGAAGTTGATACTTATAGATACTTCATTTAGGTTTAGTGTTAAGGTTTGTGGTAGTGCTACTCCTAGGGCTAGGGTTAGGAGTAGGTCTAGGGTCAGATCTAAGGATACGGCTGGGGCTGGGCTAGGGTTAGGACTAGGGTTAGGTTTAGGTTTAGGGCTAGGATTAGGGTTAGGGTTAGGGCTATGGTTAAGGTTATGGTTAGAATTAGGGCTAGGATTTTGTTTAGCATTAGGGCCAAGGTTAGAGTTAGGGTTAGGGCTCTCATTAGGCTTATGATTAGGACTAGGGCTAGGGTTAGGTTTAGGGTTACGGCTAGGATTAGGGTTAGGATTACAGCTAGGGTTAACATTAGCATTAGGGCTAGGCCTTAGTTTAGGCCTAGGGCTAGGGTTAGTGGTAGTGCTAGGCTTAGGACTAGGTTTAGGATTTTACATTTGTAGAAGCATATTCCCGTATATGCCTTATAAACTTCTACAAACAAAAGAGAGGCATTTCGTAAGAAGAGGATAATTTTTAGCAGGAAGGAGTTTCATATGAAACCAACAATTACATTCACTTATAGAAAGCAGCTATGCATTCAGTTTTTCGTATTTGGCTGGCCATTCACATTGAGGTCCTGAAGACGTGCAGCCCCATGTTTGGGGAAGTATGTTCTGCCCTGATTAATGTAGGGCCTGCATGCCGCAGCACACTCAGGCCCCAGAACTGGATTTCCTGTGCCTTGATCGGGTAGGGGTTGGCATGGTTTTTGTGGCTGGTGAGTCGATTGCTTTTGGGTGCGTATTGTACATGTGTTCCTTGGTTTATTGTTGTGTGTCCCGTCTACCCCATTGGCCTGAGATTTGCTGTGTGCATGTGCTGGTCTGTCTCTTGGGAGCCCTGGCGAGGAACATTCCCATTGTGAGGCCTTGGCCTGAGTCCTGGGTGTGTGATAGAGATGAAGTCAGTGGGTTTGTGGTTCAGGAGCAAGGGGACAGTTTTCTGCCATTGGCTGCACTGCTCCTGGTGAAGGGAAAGTCCAGTGTGCAGGAAGTGCGACAGGACTTAGGGATCCTGAGCCCAGACCAGTGTTAGCCCAGGGCTGGGGCATGGCTTCAAGGAGTAAGGCTGGGATGCTATCCTGCTGTGTGTGGGTGCTGCAGCCGGGGACGGGAGGAGGGCACGAGGCAGTGTCCGGCACCAAGGCTGGGGATAGGGTTATGGTTTGGGTTAGTGGTTGGGGTTAGGTTTAGTGTTAGTGTTAGGACTAGGGCTAGGGTTAGGGTTAGGGTTAGGGTTAGGCTTATGGTTAGAGTTAGGATTAGGGTTGTTAGGGTAAGTCTAGTGTTAGAATTAGGATTAGGGTTAGTGATAGGGCTAGTCCTAGGTCTAGGGCTAGGGTTAGGGTTAGAGTTTTTCAGGTTAGGGTTAGGGTTAGAGTTTGAGTTACTGGTCGATGTAGGGTTAGGGTTAGTGCTAAGGCTATGACTCTTCCTAAGGTTAGGGTTAGGTTTAGGGGTAGAGGTAGGGTTAGGGTTCAGGTTAGGGCTAGAGCTAGGGTTAGGTTTAGGTCTAGGACTATGGTCTGTGTTCGGGTTAGTGTCAGGGTTAGGGCTTAGTATTAGTGTTCGGGCTAGGGCTTGGGGTAAAATTAGGGATAGAGTTAGGGTAAATGCAAGTGTTAGAGTTAGCGATAGGCCTAGGATTGGGTTAGGGTGAGGGTTTGGTTTAGGGTTAGGATTGTTAGTATTAGGGTTAGGGTTTAGGGCTAAAGCTAGGGCTAGGGTTAGTTTTAGGTCTTGGGATAGGGTTACAGTTAGGGTTAGGCACAGGGTTATGGGTAGGGTAAGGGTTAGGTTTAGGGTTAGGTCTAGGGTCAATGTTGGGTAAGGGCTCGGGCTAGGGATAGGGCTAGGTTTAGGATATTGTTTAGGCTTAGGGTTAGGGCTAGGGCTACAGCTATGGCTAGGGCCAGGATTAGGTCTAGGGCTAGGGCTATAGTTTATGTTAGGGTTAGGTTTAGGGTACTCTTAGGGTTAGATTTAGGCTTAGAGGTATGGCTCGGCCTATGGTCAGCTCTTGGTTTAGGACTAGAGTTAGGGCTATGGTTAGGGCTATGGCTAGCATTAAGGTTGGCGTGATGGTTCAGGTTAGTGTTAGGGTTAGGTTCAGTGTTAGGTTCAAAGAGAGGATCAGGTTTAGGGTTAGGGTGAGTGTCAGGGTCAGGGTTAGGTTTAGGTTTGGGGCATGGTTAGGGTTAGGTTTAGGGTTAGGGTCAGGATCAGGGTTAGGTCAGGGTCAGGTTCAGTGTTAGGGTCAATGTTATGGTTAGGGTTTGGTTTAAGAATTGGGGTTACGTTTAAGGTTAGGGCTATGGGTAGGTGTAGGGCTAGGGCTAGAGTTAGTGTTAGGGGTAGGGCTAGGGATTAGTGCTTAGGAGTAGGGTTAGTGCTAGGGTTTGAGTTAGCATTTGGTGTTAGGGTCAGGGTTAGTTTTAGGTCTAGGGCTAGGTTTAGCTCTAGTATTAGGGTTAGGGCTAAGGTTTGGGTTAGGGAAAGTGTTAGGGTTAGGGTTGTTAGAGTTAGGGTTAGGCTTAGGGTTAGGATTACAGTTTGGTTCACATGTTGAGGTAGGGTTATGGTTAGGGTTAAGGCTTTGGCTAGGGCTAGGATTATGGTTAGGGTCAGGACTAGAGATAGGCTTAGGGTTAGGAATAGGGCTAGGGCTAGGGCTAGGGCCAGGTTTAGGGTTAATCCTAGAGCTAGGGTTAGGGTTTCGGTTAGAGATTAGTGTTAGTGTTAGGGTTAGGGTTAGGGTCATTATTGTTAGGATTAGGGTAAAGAATTGGATTAGGGTTAGTGGTAGGGTTAAGGACATGGTTATGGTTATAGTTAGTGCTAGGGTTTGTGTTAGGGCTACTGTTAGGGTTAGGGTAGAGCTAGGGTTATGGTAGGGTTAGGGTTATGTCTAGGCTTAGACTTGGGTTTGGGTTAGGGTTAGGGTTGTTAGGTTTTGTGTTAGGGTTAGGGTTAGGGTTTGAGTTATGGTTTGATGTATGGTTAGGGTTATGCCTAGGATTAGGGCTAGAGTTAGGACTAAAATTAGGCATAGGTATAGGGCTAGGGCTAGGGTTAGGGCTAGGTTTAGAATTGGGGCTAGAACTGGGTTCAGGATTAAGGTTAGGGTTAGCATTGTCAAGTTAGAGTTAGGGTTAAGGTCAGGAGTTAGGTTTAAGGTTAGGGTTAGGGTTAGTGTTAAGGTTTAGGGTTATGGTTAGGGTTAGGGCTAGATTTATGGTTAGGGCTAGGTTTACATTTAGGTCTAGTGATGTGTAAGAGTTAGAGTTAGGGTTAGCATTAGAGCTAGGGCTTGGGTTAGGGTTAGGGTCAGTTTTAGGTTTAGGGTTAGGGTTGAGGTGAGTGTTAGCATTAGGGATAGGTCTAGGAGTAAGATTAGGTTTAGGGGTTGGGTCAGGGTTAGGTTTGTTAGTGTTAGGGTTAGGGTTAGGGTTATGGGTTAGGACTAGGTCTAGAGTGAGGGTTAGCTTTAGGGCTTAAGCTAGGGCTACAGCTAGAGTCAGGCCTAGGGTTAGGGTCAGTTTTAGGGTCAGGGTTAGGGTTAGGATTAGGGTTAGTGTCAGGGTCGGTGTTAGGGCTAGGGTTAGGTTTTGGATCAGGATCATGGTTAGGGTTAGGGTTAGGGTTAGTGTCAGGGTTAAGTTCAGGGTTAGGATTAGGGTCATCTTCAGGGTTAGGGTCA
>CAUYSK010021480.1:12500-19168 GCA_963575035.1 Avahi laniger
GGTGGGAGGTGGTTCGCAGCATGCAGGTGCATCCTGTGCGGGAGCAGCCTGTCCCCCTCCCCCGACCGTGCAGCCCATGTGCCTTGGACAGCGAACATGAGGCCGGCGGTTATATTTGGCGCGGGTCAGCGGGCGGGACTGGGCCAGGACGCACAGTAGCATAGCCTCTCGAGTCTTCCAAAGGTGCCACCTACACCTATGGCCATGCAGGCCATGGGCCTTGGGCAGTGAACGCAAGGTCCGGGTTTAGCTCTGGCACTGGCGGCGGACGTGTCTTGGTTGGGACATGCCGTATCAGGGCCTCTCCAGGCGTCCTGTGACACTTGCCAATGTCTAAGGCCATACCACCCTGAAGGCACCCAATCTCGTCTGATCTAGGAAGCTAAGCAGGGTAGGGCCTGGTTAATAATTGGATGGGATACCACTTGAGAAATATCAGGTGCTGTAGGCTTTTGCTCTTCTCCTTTCCCTGGACTTGGCTGCTGGGGGGGCCCCCTCTGCCTTCTGTCCTCCCCTTTCCTCCCTAGCCCTAAACCTAACCTTAGCCCCGGCCCTAGCCCTAACCTTAACCCTAACCCTAACACTATCCCTAGCCCTAACCTTAACCCCAGCACTAGCCCTAACCTTAAGCCTAGCCCTAACCCTTGTCCTAGCCCTATTGCTAACCGTAACCCTAACCCCTAAACCTAACCCTCACCCTAACCCTAACTCTGACCCTAGCCCTAACCCTAGCCTTTGCCCTAGGCTTGGCCCTATCCTAGCCCTAATGCTAGCCCTAGTGTAGCCCTAATCCTAGCCCTAACCTTTGCTCTAATTCTATGCCTCACCCTTGCCCTAGCCCTAGCCTTAACCCTAACCTTCGCCCTAACACTTGCCTTTAAAAAATAAAAACTGGCCACGTGGGTGCAGCCATGCCACACTCTATTCTCTGTCATTTATCTCGCATTCTCCATACTTCGTGATTCTATCTCCCATTTACCCTTTATTTCCCCCTGTGTTGTGTGTCCCATTCTGTTTCTCTGCAGTTTCACAACACTGTTCTTACAGGGAATGATCAACTCATGTGTAGCAGAACGAGTTAGTCACCTCTTTCTCTGGGAGCAGGGAGCCAAGAGATCATCTTTACTCCACCGTTTTTTCTTCTCTCCTTTACTCTGCCATTTTTCCTCCTGTCCACTTTTTATCTTGAGTTTACTTTTATTGGGCCAGGACTTTTTGTTTCTTGAGGATGTGACTACAATGTGTGTTGAGTAGGGCCATTTTCTTCTGGATTTGGTCACTGGCAAAGACTCTGTATGGTTTCCTTGGATATAAATAGCCTGAGCATGGTGACTTTCTCAAATGCATATTATAATAGTGGTATACTGGGCAGGTGAGCAGGCTTATGACCTCTTGAGTAACTACAGTGGTACAAGCAACTATGGTAACAGAGGTCATGGGGTACTTAGTATAAGCAACTGTGGTAGCAGGGGTCATGAGGAACTTATCTTGTTCCCAATCACTGTGCGTTTGTGTCAGCCGATGTTGTATTGGGCTGTGCCTGTTGACCTTTAGGCAAGTAGGTGTTGTCTGTAGGCAAGAGGAACCTGTGATTGTAGCAGTAGGGTTTAGTCTTTCCCTTTGTTAACCAGAAGAGGTATTCAAATCTCCCAGGCAATGAAGTACTCAGTGGTCTGGGTCTCATGCTCTTTTGCTGATGTTGGGAGGTGAAGCTGGGCAGGGCTGAATTGGGCAAGCCTGCACTTGAGTTTCCCAATGTCAGTAACAAGCACCAACCCTGGATGCAGTTCAGAAGCTATACTCAGGCTCCAGGAGAAATGTCCAGGTGAATATTATAGCAACTGCTGCTGTGCCAAGATGTCAGCATTAGAATGGAGGAGGATTCCTGGTGCTACAATCAAACCACTGGAAATTGGACCTTCTTCCCTCTCATGCACCAGATATGATGGTGTTCCTTCCCCCAGCCCAACTCCATCATTCAATCTGGACATTTATTTAAGTCATATACAGTTTCCTTTCAGTCCATGAAAAAGCCCTATGCCATAAAACTCTCTGCCCAGTTCAAAACAACACGTCTCAGGCAAATCTCCTCCTGCTCTTCTCCCATGAAAGTGCGGAGCCCAATTCCAGTACCCATAGCTGGAGCCTGTGCTACTCTCATTTCTCACTTCTGGCTGTTGGAGCTCTTCCACTGCTCAAGACCCAGATTGTTAATCACTGACCAAAGACTCTTATGACAGTATCTTGTACCTCTGCGCATAAGCATGATACCACACAGCTTGTTATAAACTGGGATCAAGAATGGGGTCTTCCTATCTTTTCCCAGGTCTGGGAATGTGCATGGGATATTTTATGGTGATGTTTCTTCTCAGTCTTCCTACAATTCCCACAGTTATATTCAAAACTTGGGAAGTTCAAAGTGTTCCCCATGACCTGGATTGCATAGTTCCCCAGTGGGAAGGTGAATAACAGAGAAACACTTACTCTCTTACTCCCATATTAGAGATTAAACTTGTTATCATTGATTTTGTGTCCTGCTCTGCTGCTTCTATCTCAAGCGTGGGACCCAGAAACTGAGATAATTCCACCTCCCATGCAGCACTGCAGCAGGTATGGGGTGGAGCAATAGTGAGAAAGACTCCATGAAATTTTCCTTTGTTTTCAATGTTATTCTTACTTGATCAAGCATTTTCTTGGTTGCTGTTGATTTTTGACTGATTTCCATAGATCCTCTAAATTTTTTAGAGCTATTCTCTATTTATTTTAATGTGTCCATGGAGGAGCAAGGCCTGGACCTCTCTGGTCTGCCATCTTGTTCTGGTTTATTCTTTAATGTAGATTTCTCACTTAATAATGTGAAATTTTACTCATCTCAATAACTATATGCTAGAGTCGACCTTTTAAAATAGTTGCAGAGTATTTTGTATTATTAATATATCATGAATATCTCTTTCAATTGCCCTTGAGTGGACTGTAAAAACTGATAGTCTGAAATGTTAAAACCATTATTACTTGCATTAGAGTTCTGTATGGAAATTAAGGTTTATTAGTCAGATTAATCCTACTTTCACTTTATTTGCTTTATTTCTTTTATCTAAGTTTTTGGTGAAGTCTTTTTGAAAATTCCAGACAAGGAAAAATAATAAAATATGATACATCCTGTATTAGCAAATGTTTTTTATTTGTAAAAGCAGAAAAAGACTCTGGTTTTATTAAGTAGAAAAAAATCTTTTTCAAAGGATTCAGTGAATCTAACAGAATCCCCAGGAAGGATCTTGTCAGATCTGTCACCAGCTTGAGAGTACCCAACACCAAATGAGACATGGGTACCACTCTATAGTATTAGCTTTTTGCTGAACTCTACCAACCCTGGACTTTCACAACTGTGCCACTAGTCTCTCTATTTTACTTTAGCTGCAAAAAAAAAAAAAGTTTTGAAATATTTTCCCTGATCATTTAGGTACACCATCCAGAGTCAAGATCTGGAGCACAGACAGTTACAAAATAAAACTCATTTTCAAATAATAAAAAGCCAAACTGGTGAGGAGAATTAATATAGATGTCAAGTCCATGAGCCTCATATATGGCTTTATCATCTGAAAATAAATTTTGCTTCATTTATTCTTTTTTATCTTTTTGATTGAACTTTTTGCTTTGAAATGATTATACATTTACATGGAATTCTAAGATATTATATGAGAAGATCCTGTATACCCTTAAGTCAGTTTCTTACAAAGTTAACATAATGTATATAACTACAGTAAAATATTCAAGCAGGAAGTTGACATTGATATAGTCCACAAATTTTAAACATATTTTTCAGATTAAATGGCTTGTAATGCATCTATTGACAGAAATAAGGTAACTCTTTCTATAGGAATGTGTGGCAATATTAATTTAAATTTTCCTCGGATCATCAAGGAATTTCATAATTTGAGCATATCATGATGGTCTGCTGGAAAATTTATTTTATTAAACTGAGCTTTAATATTAATACTATGCCACCAGCCTACATCATAAGATATTTTGATAGCCAACCTGTGAATTGCCTTGTTATAGAATATTGTTGAAAATATTATTCATTAAATCACATGTTGTCTTCTTCTCTTTAGCAATATTTTGTAAATTATTTTGATTGTTTTTTATTTTGTCATGATTATTGGTTTAATTTGGTGTTAGCGGCTTGTTTTATTCAGGATATTATGGGGATACCTCAAAGACCTAAATGTATAAATACCATTTAATCCAGCAATCCCATTACTAGGCATATATCCAAAGGAAAAAAAAGACATTCTATAATAAAGACATCAAATGTTTATAGAAGCAAAATCCACAATTTCAAAGATGTGGAGACCACCCAAATGGCTTTTGAATTTTTATTATTTAAATCTTAGAAACTTAATACCTTTCTATTCTTACTTCTGCATCAGCTCTCAACAGGCATTCTTCAAGTTTTGTGTTCTAATTACTTTAAATTATTAATTTTTAAATGAACAAATATTTACTAGATTTCTTCCATTTTTTCTCTATTTTATGCATCAGTATGAAGTTAGAGGCTTGGATAAATTTAAGTTACACATTTTTAGCAGGAATGTTTCATCGACCATGTAGTGCATTTCCACTGCAAAATATAAAGATGAACCAATTAATAGGTTGTTTCATTATTAATAATGCTTACTTTGTTCATGATTTAGATGATTTGTAGATTTTTACAGCATGAAGACACTTTATTTACTTTTTTGTCAAATGTCGATTTTAAATTTTATTAGTGTCACACAAAAAAATTTGCTTTACATGTTACACAAGCTAAATGGCCATTTATGTACTAGGACCAGGCAATCAGTCAGAAGATCACATTCCTCCACCATTACAGAGGGAAAAAAATAGGCCCCCTCTCGTCTATATTCATTTTTTAAAATTTTATAATAATAAGGGTGTACAAGCACTTTGGTTGCATATATTGCCTTTGTACTGCCTGAGTCAGAGCTACTAGTGTGTCCATCCCCCAGAGAGTGCACACTGCACACACTCCTTCCCACTCCTTCCCACTCCTACCTGCTGGACACCACATGAATGTTACTTCCATATGTGCACATAACTGTTGATCAATTAGTACTAATTTAATGGTGAGTACACGGAGTGCTTGTTTTTCCATTCTTGTGATACTTCACTTAAAAGAATAGGCTCCAATTCTATCCACAATAAGACAAAAGACAGTTCACTAATTTTTATGGCTGAGTAGTACTCCATGGTACATATATACAACATTTTATTGATCGACTCATGTACTGATGAGCAGTTGGGTTGTTTCCACATCTTTGCAATTGTGCATTGTGCTGCTATGAACATTCAAGTGCAAATGTCTTTATCATAGAATGTCCATTTTTACTTTGGGTAAATACCCAGTACTGGAATTAATGTATCACACAGTAATTCTACTTGTAGTTCTTTGAGGTATCTACATATTACCTTCCATAGAGGTTGCACTAATTTTCAGTCCAACCAGTAGTGTATGAGTGTTCCTATTTCTCCACATGCACATCAACGTTTGTTGTTTTGGGACTTTCTGATAAAAGCCAATATCACTGGAGTTAAGTGATATCTCATTGTGGTTTTACTTGCATTTTTATGATGCTTAGAGATGTTGAGTAGACTTTCATATGTTTCTGGTCATTAATCTGCCTTCCTTTGAAAAGTTACTGTTCATATCCTTTGCCCACTTTCTTTTTTTTTAAATTTCTTTAATTTATTATTCCAGGGTATTGTGAGGGTACAAACATTTTAGTTACACTTTATGTCTTTGCCTCACCCAAATGCAGGTTAAAGGTATGCCCTTCCCTTTCGTTAGTGCTCCCTGTGTCCTTTAGTTGTAGATTTGCACCCCCATCCCTCTAATCGCTGGAGAGTATTTCTGCCATGTGATCACCCTAATGTTGATCAGTTAGTACCAATTTGATGGCGACTGCAAATGGATCCTGTTCTTCTGATCTTGTGGTGCCTCACTTTGGATAATGGGCTTAAGTTTAATCCAGGAAAGTATAAGAGGTGCTAGATCACTGTCATTTCTTATGATTGAGTAATATTCCATTGTAAACATAAACCAAACTTTAGTAATCCACTCATGGATTGATGAGCACTTGGGTTCTTTCCACATTCTTGCAATAGTGAATTTTGCCATAACCATTCGGGTGCAGACGTCTTTATAGTAGAATGTTTTGTGCTCTTTTGGGTAGATGCCTAATAGTGCTATTGGTGGATCGAATGGTATCTCTATTTTTAGCTCTCTGAGGTATCTCCAAATTCTTTTCCACAGAGGTTGCACTAATTTGCAGTCCCACCAACAGTATAAGAGTGTTCCTGTCTCTCCACATCCTCGCCAACATTTGTTGTTTTTTGTTTTTTTGATAGAGGCCAATCTCACTGGGGTTAGGTGATACCTCATTGTGGTTTTGATTTGCATCTCTCTAATAATTAGAGATGTTGAGCATTTTTTTGTATGTTTGCTGGCCATTATTCTGTCTTCTTTCGAAAAGTTTCTGTTCATTTCCTTTGCCCATTTGTTGATGGGGTTATTTGATTTTTTCTTGTTGAGTTTTTTGAGTTCTAGATAAGTGGTGAGATTAGGTATCCTTATCGTATTCCTGATCTTTGAAAAAAGACTTTCAGTT
>CAUYSK010021481.1:0-15476 GCA_963575035.1 Avahi laniger
AGGATGAAATGTGATCATCCGGGATAGAGGCCCTAGATCATAAAAGGACATAGAAGCCTTTTTGCTAGGTCACACTGCCCGGTGTTGATCTCAGCTCTACTGCTTATTTACTTGCGCCCTTGGCCTGCGGTCCCCGACCCCTAGGCAGTGACCAGGTACCAGTCCGTGGCCTGTTAGGAACCAGCAGCACATCATCGCCTGAGCTCCACCTCCCTCAGGTCCCCTCCCCCAATCCGTGGAAAAATTGTGAAACTGGTCCCTGGTGCCAAAGGTTGGGGACCACCGCTCCCAGCCATATAAACTCTTCGAGTTTCAGTTTCCTCCAGTGTGAAACGAATGCAGTAACTGCATCTACCTCATAAAGCCATTGTGGGAGTAAATGAAATGATCGGTGGGAGACACTGAGAAGAGCTTTAGCATGTTTAGTACTCGATAAACGTTTGCCGTTTCATCCCTTTCAGAGCAATTGTCCCTTTGCTGTTAACTGAATACCAAAAATTGTCTATATCACCCAATCTGTTGCTTAATTTCATGCCCCCAGGCATTGTTTGCTGTCATTTCTATGACAGATTAGGGCTTGACGTTATCCAGTATTAGAAAAGTAAATGATTGGCTTCCATACAATTTTTTTTCCAGAAAAATTGGAGAGTTTTAAAATAAATCTGGAAGTCTCTTGAATCTACCTCTATTTGTTTATTTATGGGTTTGTTTATACATAGGGACCTTATTTTCAAATAAATTACATTACAGGGCTCAGAGGATTGCCATTTACAAACCATGCCCTGAGGAGTCAGGTTGCCATCCTTTGAGTGAGGAAACCCCACAGGGAAAACCAAAGATCACCAGAGATGAGCAGAGCACAGGAAAGAGAAAGCCAATTTCTGTTGTTGACAGACAAAAGGGGCTAGTTTGCGACAAAATGCAAACACATTAAACTGTTGCAGTTTTATACTTTTTAAATTTTCTTATGCAGGTATTCCATTCTCAGTGAATCTTTTAAGAACTGACTAGTAGCATACCTGAACATCAAATCACGACAGAGGTAGTAAAATACCGTGTTGTGTAGTTTGTGTGTTTGTTTGTTATATCGACTTATCCTTGCTTCACTCTCCCAAAAGTACTGTATAAGGATGTGTTTGTCTGTTGTGAGCAAAACTTCATGTTTATAGCTGCAGTCTTTCCTCTCAGTGATGCTGTGTGCTTTTCAATGGGGGTCTCCAAGCTTATGTTTCAATACTTCAAATGCTCTTTAGTATCTACCTATTATCCTAGTGTTTACACGTGTTCCTTAAACTTTCACAATTATTTTACATAATTTAATTTATACAAATTAAACTCAAGAAGCTATACATTATCTCAGAGTTACATATATTAGTCCTTTATGTGGAACTGCCCTAAAATTCCCCAGAATATCCTTGACAACATAAAAACTTTTGTCAATTTAACAAGTACAGGAGGGTAAAAGGTAGTATTTTAGTATTTGACAAAAATAAACAGTGTTTGGGGTGGAAATCTATAAGAATTATTAAATGGCAGATGTGCTTTCTGACAGAAAATATTTTTCCAGATCTTTTTATTACAGAAGAATTTCTCATCTCGCCCAGATATATGAATATGGCATTTCCAATGGTAGTAAGTGGAGACAAACTAGAGGACCTATATTGTTCTCTTCTGATTTTAAAATTGCGGGATTTCTGAATTCTGAACTACTAGGAAGGAACAGGTCCTGATGTTGCCACACAATTGTAAAAGTAAAATGTTTACCAGCCAATGTTAGAGAAAAATTTAAATTTAAAGGTCACAATTCTGCATGCTGCATTCTGGAGCTGTTACACTGGGTCCATAAATTTGTAAACTGCAAATTACACTGTACCTTATTACAGCACAGGTGAAAAGCACAGACGATTTCAGTAGCTCACACCATGTTATTTATAATCCATTGTACCTATAAGTAATTTAATTCAAAGCATAATTTTCAAAAAGAATTTAATCCCACTTCTTGTAGTTACATCACCCTTGGGCATTATTGGCACTAAGAAATTTGGTGTCTTCATGCATTGGAAACTACCACAACTTAGGCATAAATGGTAACCATTTGGAGTTGAGCATTGCTACGCAGACAAGCAGACATTGGATAGACCACGTTATATGTCTAAAATAAAATTTAGGTATTTAGTCTTACAGAACGGAAATCCGTCCTTTAGCTACAAGTTAACTGGCTTGCCAGATCCTGCGTGGTTTGCCTATGTCTTATCTTGATTTTTGACCGTACTTTTCCTCCTATTTTCCCCTCCATCCCATCGATCTTGTTTGAGGTTTTGGTGCATGCCCTGCACCCTCGCACCATTTCCCCTCCCATGCCACCACCCCACCACAGACTTCTGCACGGGTTCCCTCTCTGCTTTGCCTAGTGCATTTCTACTCATCCTTCAGATTTCATCTCGGTAGTCACCTCCGTAGAGAATCTTTCTGTGACCCTGTAATTAGGCCAAATCTTCTTATTCGAAGACATACGTCTCTCTTTTAGCACCAGGGATGGTTGTGATTTTGCATTTCTTATATGTTATTATTTAATAATGTCTGTCTCCTGCACTGGACTATGATCTCTAGGAAGAAATGGTGCCAAGTTCCACCCACCATTTAATATCCGAGGCCCATCCAGCACATATTATATGCTCAGTGAATATGCTCTGAATAAAAGAATCTAGGAGTGTCACAGAGCATAAAGAGCATTGGAGAATTTTTCCCTAAATTAATGACCTTTATTCAAACTTATGAAGATAGTGAAACTATAAAGAGAGAGTAAAGCTAAAGGGAAAAAATAAAAATAGAATAAAAGGGAGTAAAGAATAAAGTATGGATTAATGGAAGGCAGAGATGATGGTGAGCATAATAACAGAAGAAACCATCATGAGAGGTGTAAAATTATTATAAGAAATTATATAGAGGAATTTAGCATATTGGCAAACAAATCTATGCATTTCAAATGATCTTTCAGGAAGACACTGTGCCATGTTAGGACACATCATTCATTATTGTAACTTGTGGGAATATATAGTAACAGTGGCAAAGTAAGTTGCAACAAAAATGATATCTTACATCATAGGATGCAGTCAATTACCTTGCTGGCTAACTGTATGAGCTATTCTAAAATAGATACAGATATGTTAAAATATTGACTATAAAGTGCATGAGAGAAAAAGTTTACTTTGCACTTGGTGCAAAATTTGAATAACTTGAACATAACAGTCCTTTGATTTATGGAACATTATACATGTATCCTTGCTACAAGGAAATCATGGAGAGGGAAAACCATTCAGGGTTTGAAATTAGATGTTCTGATGTCAGATCCTCAGATCCTCAGGCTGTATGGCAAACCCTATTTCACCATCAGCTGAACATTCCTAGTTCTGGGACTGACTGTCTCCCATACCTTATAAATCCTGTTTCCTTAAACATTCTTGTTGCATTAGTGTGGATTTCACTTATACCTACAGAGAGTGAAGCCAGCTCTTCCACCACAGGCCACAGGTTACTGACAACAGTAAAATGAGAAATATTTAGATTTAATCCTCTCCCTCCCCAACCCCCACCCCACTTCCCCCATTGCTGGAGCTATCTTGGTTTCGTGTTTCTGGACAAGTCACTTAACCTCTCTGAATTTAAGTTTCCTCTTGAACATTTGAAGTACTTTATAAATGAAGAAAATATCCTAATTTTTAAGACTGTGTTATCAGCCGACCAAACTTTTCTCTGATTGTTAAGTCGCCTAAGGACACTGAGCACTGATATAGTCCTCATTCAGTTCACAGACCATATTTTTATATCTGTGATTCTCGGGGAAAAGATCATAGGGTGTCTCAATATTTAACCAAATGCTCACTGAAAAGATAAAAGGCTTTATTAGCAAATATAATGTCTATACTTGGTTGATTTATATTCATAGGGTAAATTTGCTCTTCCTAATCTAGATGTGGCATTAAGTAGCCAGACTGTGCTGCTTTGTAGTGAGTAACTACCAAATTCTTCCAGTTTGACCTCCTGTTCCATTCCAGCACCATGACCTACTTGAAATGCTCATTGTGTCCCGGTTATCAGGGAGTAGCTATAGAACACCACTGTAGGACCAGAGGGCACTGACAGTTTGTATTCCTCCCATGATGTATTCATCGTTTATTCATCAGTATGTTGAAAGTCAGCTCCAGTGACTTATGGGATAGATACTGGAGTGTGCGGCAGAAAGGCAAAGAGGGCAAGGACACTAAGATGCAGCATTAAATAGCCCTCATCAAAAAAGTTTATAGTTTCCTTAAAAACAAAAGTTCTCATAATGTAAATTCATTTCCACATCTCTAGTTCATTGAGATTGTGAGCTATGAATATACTGTACCTTTCATAGTCCAGCTCTGTACTTTTCATGTTTATAAAACATGAATAAATGTAAACACATGAGAAAAAACAAATCATTTAATGTTTTGCTGCAAATGTTTTGTGATTTTAAGCAATTGTTTTAGCTTTTCAGATTCTATTTTCAAAAGGTTTGTTTGCTTTATTTCTATTTGGTATCTGTTTTTTCTTACCAGATGAGCAGGGAGAAATCATGGTGAGGAAGATGCAACTTTAGCATGGTGCAAGGTAGAAAATACAGCTTACAATAGAATATGTACCATTAAAGTGTTAGTAAACCCTCGCTCAGTTGTATGTGCCCTCTGGAGGAGAAGCTCACTTTCTCACTAGAGCTAAAGCATTAGGGGAAAAAGGAAATTATAACAAGTGGTGTCACTTCCTGAATTCACACTTATTATGAAAGGAAACAATCATCCCAGCAGCTCCTTTACTGGCATATTCATCTGGCACCTACAAATAAAGTACGATGGAAGGAAACGGGAAAGTACTACCTGTGTAGAAATGTTGGAAGGGGATTTAAAGGTTCTGTCTTTCAGCTACAACCAAATAAATTACATTGGATTAAAATAGTGCAGGTCATTTGGAGAAACACAGCCCAAGGACCTTTATATTTCTAAGGCAGCCCAAATTTCAAATTAATCCCTTCTTTCATGCCTTGCTTTGGAATGATGACTAAGATTAAATATAGAAAAGAAAGGATTTAATTTCAGTTTTACAAAGACTCTTTCAATAGTTTCAAAAATATGTCTTTCTCTTTGAGCCTTTGCAAAAAAGTTGATCTGAGGATGCATATGGAAAAGCAGTGTGCTGTAGAGACATGCTGTGCTCCTCTGAACTTCTCAGAAGCTGTAAAATGCCAGTGCCAGGCTAAGTCTGGAGGGAGTTAGCATTATTCATCAACTCCCCTGTAGTTTGAATCCCAGTGAATGTCTTATCCCAGGTTCAGAGTGCAGAGGAAAAGAAATAGAAAACACCCATTTCTACACATTTGTAAAGTTGGACTGGGGGGAAAAAGTAGAGGGGAAAAGTCCAGTTTAATCGGAAGATAAGGAAGGAAACTTCAGGAAGGTTTATATCTACTCAAAAAATAGGAAAGGAGAATTAGAGTTTAAAAGAGTCTGTGTCTCTCCTTTGATCCTTTTAACTTCTCCCAAATCAAACTATGTTTTGCATTCATACTGATATGATATTATATTTCTTTAGCTTTACAAGCCTGATATATAGGATCATTTCTAATTCATAGACAGTTTTAATTTGTTCAATAATATCATGCCTAGTTTGTATGCAGCACACTATGTGAATACAAAAGTATAGACGAGAGCTCTTTTCTTTACGAAGTAGTAAAAGTAATTAAAAAGAGAAATGGGATAAATAATCACAAAATATTAATATATTATTAGAAGGTAACATGTTTATGTGCCAAACCGGTGTAAAGGCCAGTATGTGTAATAGGAGAGAGAGAAAAAACAATGTGAACCAATATGGGGAAAGGTTCAAGTAGGAACTGAACTCTGAGCTAAGTTTCTTTCAGGATTCTCCAGAGAAACAGAACCAATTGTTAAATATTGTGAGCTGGATGTTTAACCTTGATAAACCAAGGTAGCTTGAATCAGGTTACAGTGGAAGAATTTATACCATAGAAACTGGTAAGCTCTGCAAATCAAGATACTTTCAGTAGGGCTTGTTTACTGGCATATCACTGTCTTGTTTCTTGGTTAATAAAACAAGAATAATAGCATGCACCTGCCAATATTTTTTGTGAGGGGTACAGATGATATGTAAAATGTCTAGCATGGTGTCTACAACATAGTTGATTTTCAATAGCTGACATCTATGGTTATAAATATAATACTGTGAAGAGACTGGTCCTGTCAAAGGAACAGCAGGGTGCGGCGTTGAGTAGGTAGATTGGGCTAGCTAGGGCATGATGGTCTTTCAGTACCTCGGTATCAAAGGATGACTTCAGATGTGATTCTTCATCATTCATTTGTTACCATGAAACAACATATCCTTTAGAGTAAAGAAATATCATAAACGATATTAAAGTTTTCCCATTACAGGCTATTGGCTCTTGATTATTTCTGAAATAAAGAGGACTGGTAAGGCTACTGAACAGTGTTTAGAGATCATTTTTGAAAAACCCATTTGAGTGATGTGATGTTGCCTTTTCATCTGCCAACACTGCTTTTATTGAAAGTGATAGAACTGTTTTTGCTTTGCTACAGTGTGCCTCAACTACGTAGCTTATAGTATAATTGTAGGTAATAAAACTAATTGTAATATTACTTTGTGATTATTAACCTAAATCTGGCAGAATGAGAAGCTTCCTCTCTTCAGGGTCACTTCCAGTTGTGACTCGGCTGTGTCAAATTTAAATCTTCCAAAATCAAGATACCAGGGATTATTTGCCAAGCTCTTGATCTCTGAAAACACTATTCAGTGAGGAATCTCATTATTTTTCACCATTCACAATGAGAAAATCTGAAGAATGAATTCCTGGTTCCTGTTTTTTAAATTATTATTTTTTTAAACAAAATCACAGTGACCAAAACACACTCTCCATTTGTGTTGTTGTTGCTGAATTCTGCTTTCCTTCCTCCTTCCCTCCTCTCTCTGGCGAAAGAATACTGAGAAAAATATGGTTCAGATTGTTGAACTCTGGAGTGGAATTGTCCATATCCATAAATCATGTTTTCTTGTTATATTTGATGAAAGTGATTAATGCCATTAATGAGCAAAAGTTTCTCAGATAAAGTATAGCCGTTTCCAAGAACATTTTGATGCTTGACTTTTTGGGTATTCTCACATCTCGCTTCTTTCAAATTTTAGTGAAATATTTCATTTGAAAATCTTCCAACTTATCCAAGTAAAATATTATAAATGAATATGAATTTGACTAAAGACTGTGCTATTATTTTCAAGTAAAGAGAGGAAAACATCCAATGGTTTTCAGCCCATCGGTCCCTTCATATAATTTTGTCCCAAGCTGCCATAGTAGCTCTGGTCTGCAAAATGTGCCTACCCTACTCTTTAAAGACCTTTCTTACAATCACAGATGCCAGCACCAAATGCCAGTGTTGGCAACTGCAAAATTTCTGTCATTACTAATTAACAGGAATCAAAATGTCCTAATAGTACTCTGCCATTATTTGAGCTTGTTGCAATATCAATTAATCATGTCTTGCTTGCCAAGTCATGTGATCAACCTTATGCTGGATAGGGCCAAATGAAGCCATCCTGTTAGGCTGGATAAAGAAAAACCTCTAAGAGTTTGGCTGTAGGGAGAGAAATTCTTTCCATCCAGGTTGCTGCAATGGAATTCAGAGCACTAGAAAAGCCTATGTGTATTTTCCACCATATGGAGTTACTCTACTTACACAATATTCAAGCATCCAATGGAAAACATATCCCTATTCAAAAAATGCTAGCATATTAAGGCTTCTTCAAGGTTTGAGTGACATAGGTGTAGACTTCCTGAATTAATAAAACCTGAATTTCAGCTGGCCATATTGATTACTCTACAAATTCCTAAGCTACTTGAAGCTAGGTAAACAGCACAAGCTTTGTTAATTTATTTTCCAAAAGGACTATTTTTTTTCCTTTGTATAACTCTCTAAATTAAGCTGACTTAATTAAGGTATGTGAAAGAAGAAAATAAAGGGTCCTGAACTTCAACAGAAGAGAGATTCTCCATAGTGAGGATTCGTACCTTCTTACTGCATAGCCGTTCGGGGAGAGAAGTATTGGAATTGCACGTTTGCTAGATACCCTTTAGTAAGGCAGGTAGGAAACTCTAGGCAGCAATACTTGCTGCTTGGGAGTTAGTGGGGTATCTATTACTCTGTGTTACAGCACCTGATGGGAAAGCCTGAGCTATTAGTGAAAAACCTCCTCTCCTTTCAGTTGACCATGTGGCTGTGATTAGCCATAAGGCCAGTCATCCCAAAGGGTGCTGAAGAGAAACAGGGACTGGGAGCGGAAGCCCCACCAGTGACAGGCCCCAGAAGTGCAGTGATTGCGGAAGGAGTCCTTCTCTTCTCCTCATCGCTAGATCCACTGCTTCTGACGTATTTTCCACTATTATCAGACAGAAGGTACCATCAACTCTGTCTTGCAACTTTGACTTTATCACAGTGTCATTGCCACAGTTCCACCGAATAGAGGTCGTTTTCACTAAACTTCATTTCTGCAGCCTAAACTAGATTTTTGGGCTAATGCGTATTTTAGAAATAAAAATAATGCTACAGAATGATTCATAGGGTGAGATAGTATGGAAGAGAAATTTATTGAGAAGCATTTGAATTGCTATTAGCAATCAAAGAAGAATATTTATCATAGAAAATATTTCCCGACATCCTTTATACAAATAAATTAGATATTGAAGACCTTGAATATAGCAGAAGCATGTTAGTGAAAAGCCTAAATAATTTATTTACTATAAAAAATTCTGAGAGACTTTAAATTAGGATTTCAGTCTGCATTCAAAATGGGGCTTCTCCTTCTCACTTGTCACCAGCCTGTGCTTCTCACGTACTGTCTAGCTTAAGATATCAGGCCTTAAATTCTACCCCATGTGGTTACTTGTCCAAGGAATGGGTTCACATCAACTCTTGATTAACATCAATTTCACATGTGGTAATAAAAAAAAAAAAAATTTAATCTGCACAAACTGTAATTGTCATGCTGGGATCATTTAGATTCCAGCAGTCTCTCTGTTAAGTATGTTAAGAAAACTGTGTTTTCATTGTACTTTTTTAATGAGGAATCCCAGGGAATAAATCATACCTGAATCTTGGTAAACGTCTTGCTTTTTAAAAGTGCAATAAATAGAACTTGGATTGCTAGGAAGGTGAGCTTGTTTTCCATAGACTTAAAAAATTAAGACTAAATATACAAGTTTTAAGGAGGGGTAGTTTAGTAGATATTTTGAAATATGATGTAATGGTGTATTAAGGTTAGAGACTATATTTAAAAAATGAAGGGGTGCTCTGAAACGCTACGTTCTTACAATCTTCTTGCTAGGAAGTCTGCAACCACCGCAATTTCCCAAATTTTGCCCTGGCTCTATTCCCAACTATGTGGCTACCTACTACCTTTCAACCGAAGAAGGAAGACATTAAGCAGTAGAGGAGAGAGTATAAAGAAGTTCATAGAGTGGGTGGGGAGAGAAGAAAGAGTGTTTTAACTTCTGACTTGCAAGGACACTGGAGTTTCCAGTTCTGTGCTTGCTACAAAGTAATCTGTGGAGAGAGAGAGGGCTTGAAGTAGCCCTGAGGATAACATAAATGAAGTCAAGAAGAGGTTGAAATTTATCTATTTTTAGAGTAAGTTTACTTCTTACCTTAGATTTAAATGTATACTTACAGCCAAAAAGCATTTTAAAAGTAAAGTCAAAAGATTACTTTTTTTTCCCAGCAAAACCAGAGCAGGATTTAAAAAAAGAAATAGCAGCAAGCAGGAGTGATTTGCATAATGCCTCTTTGAGAATAGTTTATGGATAAAAATCAGGGATATGAATTAAAGGCTCTATCCTTGGGCATTCCATTCAGTATCTCTAACAATGAGAAAGATTATAAATCAGTTACTAAAACATATCAAAGACAAAGGTACATTTTTACATTAAAAATATTCATGCTAAGATACACCGGCCAGATCTCTTACAAGTCACCAACAATGCAAAGATAAACACACTGACTGTTCTTATATTAGACAGATCCCAAATAAAGATCGAATCAAATAATACACTTTTATTGCGGTATGCTTCATACGAGCCTCTCCCTATGCCATCAACAACCACATTATATTGACTACCCTCTGTACTTCTTCTGGCCACTGACCACGTGTTTTTCATCTTTAAGTACAAATGTCTGTCTCGTTGGTTAGGACTTAGTAAATATTACGTAAATTTTTGAGCAACTGAACTGTAACTATCTACAATTGTGCATAAACATACATGCACAAACATACACACACATCCCAAGGCTCTCAAATGACCATAAAGATAGATTTATCAAGCTCTGAACAAACAAAACCCTCTGCAACATGAGGGAAGATCTCCTTGTAGGGTACAGCTTCTTGAAATCCCTTTTGTTTCTCAATAAAAGTATAATATTACCGATATTTGGTACAGGATAGTCTTTCTTTATGCCAAATTTTGTTGTATAGAAAATATCATGACACTTCCAAACTCATCTCATGAGTCCAGCATTACCTTGATAGCCACATAAGGACACTACAAGAAAAGAAAATTACAGGTCAAAACCCTGATGAACATAGGTATAAAAATCCCCAACAAAATACTAGCAAACCAAATTCAACAACACACTAAAAGGATCATATACCCTAATCAAGTAAAATTTATCCCTAGGATGCAAGGATGTTTCAACATATGCAAATAAATAAATATAATACACCATATTAACAGAATGAAGGATAAAAATCATATGATCATTTCAACAAATGCAAAGAAAACATTTGATAAAATTCAACATTTTTTCATTATGGAAACTCTGAAGAAATTAGATATAAGAGGACTGTACCTCCACACAATAAATGCCATATATGACAAGTCCACAGCTAACATCATCCTCAATGGTAAAAAACTGAAAATTTTCTAAGATCGAGAACAAGACAAGGATGTCCTCTCTTGCCAATTCTAGTCATCATACTAATGAAAGCCCTAGCCAGAGAAATTGCACATGAAAAAGAAACAAAAGGCATTCAAATCAGAAAGGAAAATTTTAAGTTGTCTCTGTTTGCAGATGACATGATCTTTATACAGACGATCCTCTACTTACCATGGTTTGACTTAAATTTTTTCAACTTTACGATGAAGACAAACAATTGCAATTTCAATATACTTGAAATTTTGAATTTTGATCTTTTTCTGGGCTAGTGATGTGGTACATGAGGCATTCAATACCTAATGATAAAAATAGGCTTTTTGTTAGGTGATTTTGTTCAACTGTAGGCTAATGTAAGTGTTCTTAGCACATTTAAGGTAAGCTAGGTGAAGCTATAATGTTTGGTAGGTTAGGTGTACTAAAATGCATTTTTAACTTACAGTATTTTCAGCTTATGATGAGTTTGTCAGGGTGTAATCCCATGGTAAGTCCAGGAGCACCTATATGTAGAAAACCCTAAAGATTCTACCAAAAAACTGTTAGAACTAACAAATACAGTAAAGTTGCAGTTTACAGAGTCAACATACAAAAATCAGTTGTGTTTCTATACATTAGCAATGAACTTTCTGAAAGAAAAAAATAATCCCATTTACAATAGACTCAAAATGAATAAAAGATATAGGAATAAATTTAAACAAGGAGGTGAAAGAACCATCCACTGAAACCATAAAACATTGATGAAAGAATTTGAAGAAGATACCATAAATGAAAATATATTCCATGTTCATGGATTGGAAGAATTAATCATGTTAAAATATGCCTGCTACACAAAGCAATCTACAGGTTCAATGCAAAATCAAAATTCCAATGGCATTTCTGCAGAAATAGGAAAAACATCCTAAAATTTGTATGGAACCACAAAAGACCCCCAAATAGCAAAATCCATCTTGAGAAAGTAAAAGTAACTAGAGGAATCAGACACTAATTATGAAGAAAATGCAAATCAAAGCCATAATGAAATATCACCTCACACCTGTTAGAACACCTATTATCAAAAAGATAAGAGATAGCAAATGTTGTCAAGGATGTGGAGAAAAAGAAACCCTTGATCTGTACTGGTGGAAATATAGATTGGTACAAGTATTACAGAAAACAGTGTGGCTGTTCCTCAGAACATTAAAAACAGAACTACCATGTGATTCAATAATCACATTGCTGGGTACAGATCTGAAGAAAACAAAACAGTATGTGAAGTGATAGCTGCCCCCTGTGTTCACTGTAGCACTATTCACAATAGCCGAGATATGGAAAAACCTGAGTGTCGGTTGGTGGATGAAATGATCAATAATATATATGTGTAACATATAATGGGATATTATGTAGCCATATAAAAAGAAGGATATTCTTCCATTTGTGACAACATAGTTAAACCCAGAAGGCATAATGTTAAGTGAAATAAGCCAGACAAAAAATAAATACTATTAACATAGTATGACTTACATGAGTAATCTTAAAAAAATAAATGTCAATTTCTCAGAAACAGAGAGTAAAATCACGGTGGTTGCAGGGGTTGGGAGTGAGGGAAATGGAGAAATTATTGATCAGAAGTTACACACTTTCGGTTACAAGAGAAATTAGCTCTGAGGAGCGAATGTGTAGCGTGGTGGCTGCAGTTAATGATTCTGCATTGGATACTTGAAATTTGCCGACAGAGTAGATCTCAAGTGTTCTCACAAAAAACGTTGACTATGTAGGGTGATGGACGTGTTAACTAACCTGACTGTGGTAATCATTTGAAACCATGACGTTATACACTTTATATATGTGCAATTTTATTTGTGAATTATACCTCAATGAAACTGAAATACAGAAGAGACTTGCATAAAAAGAAGGCTTCAAAATCATCACAACTGGCTTTGGGGAACTCTGAGGCAAGGACTCTACTTTATTCATGATCACAAAGTGTGGGAAGCAATGGTTGAAGAAGAGCTACCCTCTGTGCTTCTCCTTATAAATCACTCCACAGGATTCCCTGCTAAGGATGTGCATTTTCTAGGGCTGCCAAAAAAAATGACCACAGTGTTGCTGGTCAAAACAACAGAAATTTATTCTTTCACAGTTTTGGACTTTAGATGTCCAAAATCGAGGTGCTGGCCAGGCCAAAGTTGCTCTGAAATTTCCAGAAAGGATCCTTCCTTTCCTCTTTGTAGCTTCTGATGTTTGCCAGTAATTTTCGGCATTCGATGACTTAGAGGTGCATCTCCCTAACTCGTCCGCGTTCTTCACGTGGCCTTGTCCCCTGTGTGTTTCTGTATTGGATTCTCTGTCTCTGTTGGAATCTTCCTCTCGTTTCTCTTGTAAAGACACCAGTCATCGGATTTAGGGCCCACGCTAATCCAGTATGAGTTCATCTTAACAAATTACATTTGCAAAAACCACATTTCCAAATACCATCCAACTGTGAGGTTTGGAGTGGATGTGCGTTTTTGCAGGACAGGGGTCAGCGCACTTCACCACGCATGGGCACATCCCTGTGCAGGCCCACGTGTCCCCCGGCGCTTTCCTACCGCCACGTCTCTGCCTACGCCATGCCTTAAACTCCAGCTCGGGCTGCGTTTCTCCCCACTTTTGCCACATTCAAACTTTACCCTCTGTAGGGGCTCCAGTTCACATTCTCTCTCTATTTTCTGAAATCTTGTTTGATCACTCAAGCTTAATTTCTCTTTTTAAAAAAATGTTTTTCATAGCAATTGTATTTGTATGATTTCTCTGATACTTACATACTTAGTTATTTTTTTCCTAATGTTTTGTTCACAGTTTTTTCTCCCAGAATCATATGGGCCTAGGTTAACTATTTTTATGCTTTTTTAAAAAAAAATTAAATCTTATAGTCTTTGTTAATTAAATTTTTAATTTTGAACACATTCTGTGGGTTGAAAGAACATTAATGAGAATGGAGAAGGAAGTATGTTAAGTGTTGAACTTTACATTCTTCAAAATTGCTTGCAGGGAAGATATTTCGTTTTACATATTAAAAAGCTGAAGTTCAAAGTACAAGAAAGAGCCAAAATTTCAAACCATTCACTGTTTTGAAATTTGTACTTTCTCATGCTGCCTCCCTGCGGGCATGGCTGTTCCAACTCTCCCAGCACCGAAAATTCCTAGAGCGGAGGGAAGTTCCCGAGAAGTTGGTTTGATACTGGCAGATCTAGTAGAGGAGCCTCATCCCGTAGTCTGAGAAGCCCCCACTACTGTTCATCCGGCTGAGAGCAGCTGCTGTGGGAGACGGTTTAGGGAACCTCCGAGAAAAACAGAGGGGCGCTCATTTACTTACAGGTGTACACGAATACAAAGGGCTCCCCAGGGATCTCAGTGGTAATTTATTCCAATCGCCCCATTTTATAAAATACATGCATATGTATTTTTTATTTTCCTTAAGAAGGTAGACTATTACCTTGTGGACCAGACAGCTTATTTTCCAGGCATTTTTGTTGGTGGAAATCTGTCCTTTGCGACCCTGACCATTTTGAGCCTGATTAAATATGCATGCATACACACACGCACAATGATGCAAACTTTACCAAATGATCTGAGGCTGACTTTTTACGGGGTAACTTTTTTTACTTGATTGCTCAGTCACAAAATACTAATGTGATATACATCCCTGCACAGATATCCCCCTTCCGATAACGGATGGAGATTCAAGTGCTACAAAGCTCACTGTGGACTCCTGGCTTGGAAACAGTTCTCTCAGCACTCTCCTGACGTTATTAATGGCCCTGATGTACAAACCCAGAATAAAATAGAATTAAAATCCAAAGTTAATTTCAAGCTCCATTAGAAATTAAAGGTGTTGGGAAAGAAATCAATATTTGCCCAGTGCAAAATGACTAAATTCAAAGCAATTAATTCTATTATTTTATAACTTCTAAAAACTATAAAAGACCTTCACACTATAAAATGTTGCCATGCTCACACATATACACAATGTGTGACTAACAATAATGAGAATGATTTCTGGCGGCAACATGCAAAAATCTATTTTATTACTTTATAGCCACACCATGTAGTATACACACTAAAATGTGTCTTAAAATAGAGCCAATTATTCTGTAAAATTCGTGGCTATTTCCAACAATTATCAACACTGCTGTAAATCTGGAAGGATTTAAGGGGCAAGAACAATGCAAAAGAGCAAAGAGATTTATTTAAACGGGATAAATGTATCTGTTTCCTTAATTTTACTTTCTCTTTTTCCAGCTTCTTTTTCCAGCTTCTGTTTATGGAATGCTATAGATCACCAAACAGATGATCTTAAAGCACTATAGTTCCAGCTAGTATAAAGGATTTTGCAACCTGTAGAGCTGTAGGTCATAACAGACATAAAACTAACACCCAGTAAAAGCTTTTTCATTGCTACTTCTTCCCCATAGTGTCTTTTGGGGA
>CAUYSK010021485.1:0-10189 GCA_963575035.1 Avahi laniger
AAATTAGCCAAACAACTAAAAATAGAAAAAATTAGCCGGGCATGGTGGCGCATGCCTGTAGTCCCAGCTACTCGGGAGGCTGAGGCAGGAGGATCGCTTGAGCCCAGGAATTTGAGGTTGCTGTGAGCTAGGCTGACGCCACGGCACTCTAGCCCAGGCAACAGAGTGAGACTCTGTCTCCAAAATAAATAGATAAATAAATAAAACCTCAACAGATGGACTCAATAGCAGATTAGACACAGCTGAAGAACAGCTCAGTCACGGGAACTACAGAACAGAGGAAAACACGGGGGAGTAGCCAGGGCGATGAACAGTTCAAAGGGGGTGTGGAGTGTGGACAATGGAGCAAAGGCCCCAGCTGGGGCAGGCGGGACTATGTGGGAAACGAGGCCCCAAGTCCCTAGTGTGCTCCACTGTTTCTTTGAACTTCACACGTGGAATGCAAATCAAAGACAAAACTACTATGAATTTCAAGACAGTGACTGCAGAGCATTACGTCCCAAGCACGGGTGTTCACGCGCTCGGGGCTGGCACGCCCCTGACGGCAGCCCTTGTACCGCCCCCCAGTAGCATCAGCGGCAGCGGCGCACCCGCCCCTGCGTTTCTCTCGGCCACGATGTCAACGTGACCGATTTCGGGACGGCAGCCCGGCAGTGTGCAGCTTTTCAAGGGAATGGCCACGGCAGCTTCTACCGCTCTGGAATCCTTGAGGCTCAGAAGGAGAATTTCGGGAGGAGACGGGGGAAGGAATTTCCTTGGAAGAAGCTGCTGCTGCGGCTGCGGCTCTAGACCCCTGGGGCTAGATGCTCCTCTGAGCGATTCTGGCAAGTGTCACCCTGATGAGGAAGGAGACTTGTGAGCCTGAGAACTGCGCGGTGTGAAGCTGGGTGGGTGACAGGCACCTGCTACCTGCTGGCCCCAGACCCCACTGCCCCCAGTGGAGGGTCCCAGTCTGGGGCCTGGACAGGCTCAGGCCCGTGACCACTGTACTTGTCCCTGCACATCTCGTCTGTGGCACTTGACACAATGACGGTTGAATAACTAACTGTGTATCAATAATTCGTTGTGCGACGGCCGCCGTCCACCCCGAAAGACGGAGGGGCCACGTCTGATTGGTCCTCGCGGCACGGAGCCACACGGAGCTTCGTGGTGGGTGTTTACTCAGTGAGTAAAAGGAACACAGATGGTGGGTCACCTGCCAGAGAGCCTCCTGCCCCGGAGCCCCACGGCCGGCTCCGAAGGGATGTTCTCGGCCCCACCAGGGTGAGCTGGACTTCATGCCTTTCTGTTGCTTTCCAAAATACACAACCACCCCAGGAAGGCCTGTGGAGTGTGGGGAATTTTATGTCCATCGTTTGTGCTGATGAAGTGGAACGTCTAAAAGGGAGAACAAAAATTGTTTGAAATCACCATTTTTTGGGTCATTTTCCATTAATCAGTTTTTTCCATCTACTTTTTTCTTTTTAAGCAGATGAAGAAAAATATTCCACTCTTTTGATTTTGCTTTCTTTTCTTTGAATATGAATAAATGAAAGATTATTGTGTCCGCAAGGATGGAGATGCGCAGGCGGAGGAACTGCTGCGGCGCTGTTCTCTCCTGGGCACGTCCCACGTGCAGGCGGCGCCGCGTGTGGCCTGGCCTGCAGGAGGCGCTAGCGAGCCTTCGCTGCTCCCACCGCAGGAGAGGAGGGGAGCCTGACAGAGGGGGCAGAGGCTCCAGAGTGCCCCAGGGCAGAGGGAAGTGGCTGAGCCCCATCCTACCCAGGAAACTAGCGCAGTGTCCTCATTCCTGGAACCTGGGCGTGTGTTACCCCACGTGGCAAAAGGGGCTTCGCAGCTGTAGATGAAGGGTCCTGAGCTGGGAGGTTGTCCGGGTGGACCCTAAATGTGACCACAGGGTCCTCAGGGGCGGGCAGCGGGAGATCGGCCCCGGACAGGAGCTGTGACCCTGGAAGCAGAGGTCGAGCGAGGCGAGGCCCTGAGTCGAGGAACATGCGTGGCCTCCGGACACTGAAAGGCAAGGAGTGGAGGATTCTCCCCTAGACCCCCTGGAAGGGACATGGCCTCTGGTTTTAGCCCTGAAGGCCCACTTTAGACATCTGGCCACCAGGACTGTAAGATAATAAATTGTGGAGTTTTCAGCTGCTGCATTTGAGGTCATCTGTTACGGCAGCCACGGGAACTAACACGGGGCTCCGTATCCTGATGTCGTGAGCTGGCTGGTGATTGAGGACCCCAAAGGCTGCGGGTGCGAGTTCCCATGGTCCTGGCCCACGTTGGAGAGGGGCAGGCATGGGAGAGCGGGAAGCACGCCGACACCAGGTGGCGGTAACGGAAGGGCCAGGACTCCAGACACTGAGACACTGGTAAGACGGGTCCTTGGAGACCCAGGTGCTTCGGTCAGCCCCAGTAGGGAAATCTGTTTGTTTTTTCTGCTCAGATGCATTCCCTCTTCCCCTTATCTTTGTGTTTCAGGTGGGGTGCTACAGGGTGACACTTGGCCCAGGCCAGCCGCAGTGTACTACACCTCCTTCCGAAGGCCTTGTCTCAGGAGTGGGCATGTGGTGCCGGCGGAGTTGACGTCTGGTGAAGGCCTGGTCTCTGCTTCATCGATGGTGCCTCTTGCCGCGTCCTCACATGGCAGAAGGGGACGAAGGGGCGGGCTAGCTCCCTGGAGCCCTTTAGCAAGGACACTGATCACCTCCTGAAGGCGCCACCTCTTAATACCATCACACTGGTGATGAGGTCTCAGCATAAGGATTTTGAAGGGACAGGGGTCAAGTGACCCCACAGGCCACAGTGAATGCCACACTCCGAGCTGAAGGTCCGGCCAAGGCAGGGGTCCTGCCAGCTAGCTGAGAAGTCCCTCCAGCACACACTTCCTGCCGGAGAAGCTGGACACGTTCCAACTGTGAGAGCCATCTGTGCTCTCATTTGTGACCCGGGGGCGGGGGCAGAGCAAACGAGCCCTGCTGGGGACTGGAAATCAAGACCTAAAGGAACACGCGAGTCGTAAACACAGAACCAGCACAGCTTGTCACTGAGCAGCGACAACAAACAGCAGCACACCCGGAACGCAGGGAGGTGGCTGGTGCGGCTGCAAAGCCGAGTGGATTTCTGTGTCGCGTCCCTCCTGTGGCTGTCCCGGGCAGTGCCTCTGTTGACGCTACCATTAGTCACATTCTTTGACCTTCTGGAGGGCTGGGCTCGGTTTTCCACGGTGCCCGAGCCCAGCACGAGGCGCGGCCGGCAGGGCCAGGTCGCCGACGGGGGAGGGCTGGGGGAGTGAGGGCAACGCCACGGTCCCGGTGCCAGTGTGAGGCCATGACTTGGCAGGGCCTTGGCTCTGGTTATGGGAGATGAGGCGACGCGCTCGCTCCGCGAGGCAGCCACGCTTTTAAAAGAGCTGGCGGCCGGCCCGAGCCCAAGCCGGGGCAGCCAGTGTCCACGACTTCTCACTCGCGAAGACAGCCGCTGCTGGTGTTCGGTGGGGTCCCTGCCCTCACTTCTGGCGTCACGTGAGTTTAACGCGCCCCAGGCTTGGACAATCACGCATGCTCCAGCCCCTTGGCTCTGTGATTAGTTTGGGGGAAAGTACGTGAGTCTAGTCCAAGAAGACTTGATTCCAGCTTATCCAACACGAGTCAATCCCAGGAGTTTTATGGGAAATGCGGAGGAAAAGGAGTGCTCCTTCTCCCGGGGTCACCGAGCTGCTAGGACGGAGGTCTGAGAAGAGGGGGCTCATTATGCCAGCAGAGGGAGAGCCTGTCTGAGGACATCAGAACTGATGGAGAGAAAGGGAGGTTCCCAATGACACTGTCTGACCACCTGGATCCACCCGTGCCTGAAGCCATCATATTTTTGGAGTTTTTAGTTACTAGAGCCAATAAACTCTTGTTCCCTTTGATCCAGTTTGACTTTAGTTTCATTCATTTGTTGCCCAAATCATCTCCACTTATGCAGTTACCCATATCAATGATGACATGCGTTTGTTTGGGTTCCTTTGTTGAGATAGCCACAATCGACCCTGTCTGACTTAAGGAAAAAATAGAAAAAAAGAAAGACACTCGTGAGACGCATGTGCAGGAGCTGCTGAATCGACTGGTGCTTGGAGAACAGGCTGGAGGAACACAGGAGCTACCCAAGGGGCGGAGGTGGCCAAGGGCGCCTTCTCTCCCTGGGCTACTCGTGTCAAGATTCAATTCTCCGTAGGGCGTTGGCAGGTGGAAGACCGTTCCTCCCAAGGGTGTTCTGTTCTTTTAGGAAGGGCAGTGGGCGTCGGACCCCCCAGGCGACACGCCCGCCTGCACGCCCTTCTCTATGGCACACATCTCCAAGATGTCCCTCGTGGCCAGGGCATTTGAGAACGTCCTGGTGCTTCGTTGGCCGTGCATGTCCCCAGTCCCTGGGGGCCAGAGTCCTCAGGGTCCCCTGCGGGTCCGTGCGTGAGTGACACAGTGGCTCCCGAGCCAGGTCCATTCCTTTTTTCTGACATCCTGGAGTCCTTCCGGCTACATTAGGACACAGGCTCTCTGTCATCCAAGCTGCCCGCCTGGGGGTTTCGGATTCGTGCCACCCAGCCCTGTGGGTTCTCAGGACCACGTCCCGCCACGTGGGCTCGGACACACGGTCTCTGTCAGTACGCACATCGGCACGTTCCACTCGGTCTCAAGGAACCTTACTCCCTCCTCTGTTAAGCGCTTCCAAAGCGCCATCCCCACAGAAATCACCCAGATGTTGAGCAGTGCAGAGCACGGAATTCCTGCTCTCCTGCCCGCCCACACCGGTCAGGCGGGGATCTCGTCCGAGGTAAGGATGGCCGCGAGGGAGGGCGGGGAGGGGATTATAAATTCCTTTCCTGTAACGAAGCTCCCTCGAGAAGGCAGCAGCTCTTCAAGGAAGGCTGGAACAGTCTCAGACGGGGAGGAGGAAGACCTCCTTCATGCCGGAGCAGCCCATGGATGGTTCCATAAGGTCTGGCTGTTTGGGCTCAAGATCTGTCCTGTGTCTTCCAGAACTTTCCTGATGTCTCTTTTTCTGTGGACAGATGTGCAGCCTCTTGTGAGCAATGCATGGCTCACAGTAAGTGCTCAGAAATGTTTGTTGAATGAATAATAGACCTGTAAAGTTGTGAATTCAACAGATGTTCTAATTCAGCAAATTGCAGAAGCATGGTGTGAGTGTTGTTTTTTTCCCAAATCAATCGGCCTCCAGGCTGCAAAAAAGGGGGAGGGGTGTGGTTCTTTACACATTGGCATAGAAAATTCCTCAGTTTCAGTCTAGACCTCTAAACAGGAAATCAGAGATTGAATTGTCATTCTGCCCACTTAGGGTATCCAGGGTCCTCAGAAGCAGCCACTCTGGCCCGTGGCCCTGGGGCTCCTTTCTTCATGTACATCGATGGCAGCAGCTCCGCGGGCCAGGGTCACCCCCTCAAACTGTCCTTGGTTGACTAGTGACCATCTGGAATTTGAGTGGAGTTCCTCTCCTCTGCCTTCCATCCCGGGACAAATTCTGTGGGGCCCAAAGCTTATCCATCAACAGGGGGGCGCTTGTTAAGAAAAAGAATACAAAATTACAAATTCAAAATTAGGTACAACAGCAAATGTTTATTTAGAATGAAAAATAAATCGCAACAAATTACGGATTTTTAAGAGCTGACAAATACCACAAATAACACACCATGCGGAAAACATCTGGGGTTTTCCCTGCCTTTCTTGGCTGCGCAGGCTTTGACACCTTCTCACGTGTCACCCGCTTTGACTGTTTTCCACATAAAGAATTAAAAGGTAATTCAATCTTTTTTTAAGGCACGGTTGATCAAAATTTGTCTTGTGTATTTTTACGAAAATGTCTCTTAACTTCGCAAGTCATCATTGGTAACGTCCTGCGCATTTTTAGGGTTGTTATCGACCTTGAGAAGACCTCTGTCAAGTTTCTCTCATATCTGAGTGGTACGATTTCAAGGCATTTCAAGTTTTCCTGTGCAGTGGTCAGTCTGGAATAGTCTTTGAGTTGACGGCTTGCTCGTTGTCGGTGTCCTGGCTGCGGTGGGGTTTTACAGTTTTAGATTGTCTTTACTGCGGTCAAATCCGCGAGATGCTAAATATCTCCCACTGTGTGCATCGGATGCACTCCGCGTCAACCGGATCATCAAAAACCCGAGAACCTACTGACTTCTTCTATTCCAAATTGATCTTTTCTTCTTAATGAATTCCTTTTGGCTACAATTTGGTTCTCAACTTCGAGCTAATTTCTACCGATTTCAATATTCATTTTTATCCCCTTCGTTTCACATTCCATTAATTTCTACCTGGACTTTCTCTTAGTGCTTTAAAAACTGAACACATTTCAAGATAACAAAAGAAAATCTTCTTCATTTCCAAACTTGTCAGTCTGATTCTGCTTGAAATCCAGAGTTGGACCTGAGGGACGCGTGTCGTGTGTCGCTGTCTGTGGACTGGACCTGAGGCAGGAGAACTTGGGGGCTTTGGGACCTGCTCTCCCACCAGAATGCAGGGGCAGAGTGACCAGTGTGTAGGAGACAAGGAGGAAGCAGCTGTACAGAGAGGCAGTTGGTGGCAGCAGGGGACAGGGTGGTTCTGCTTTCTTGTGCCCCTGCCATTTCTGGAAGGTTCTGGTGCCTTCCAGAGGGAGACCCAACAGCAGACCTGGCCCTGGGTTCCCTGATTCCATCAGCAAGCTCTCCTGTCAGACCTTCCCTGTGCTCAGTCTGCAGGGCAGATCAGACAAGTCTTCAGTGATGGCCAGAGAGAGACCCATGGCACAACCAGGCTGGCAGAGGCTGAGGCTCCCCACCATGTTGGGGGAGGGGTGGCCCCATCAGATCACCTCGATGTACCTTGGGGCTTTTAGGGTGCATCTGATTCCCTGGTCTGGATGCCCTCTCCCGCCTCTCTGTCCAAGACATCCGTCTTATTCTTCAAGGGCTGGGCAGTGCCTGTCTCCTCCAGGAAGGCCTCCCAGACTTTTGAGCCCTCACGTTCGTCTCCTCCTTGGACGCCCTAGCTCCCTTATCACGTCCACAGCCCTTCCTGTTCTTTCTAAGTGGGTTGGTTTTGGCTACCCAGCTAGTCAGTGAGCTTTTTGATGGTGAGGACCATGATTTACGTTTTTGTTTCCTACTTTGCTGCAAGCGTGGTGCATCTTTACTAATCAGTGACCTGCTGAACTCTCTTCTGCTGGGTGGCTGCATTTTAACGTCTCCTCTGAGGCACGCTTGTGGTCCCATCAGACCCGTCCAGTTCATCTTTCATGTAACAAGGCGTGAGTTGTTCTTCAGTTGCTGTGGACCCCCAGGTTGAAGGTCACATGACCTGAGCGTGGCCAGATGAACCAAGTGAGCAGTACGGTGGAAGCTGAGTGCTGGTCCGAGGAGGAGCGGGGACTCATCAGGAAACGGACGCTGTGTGGCGGGACCAGGATCCAATCAGAGGGAGCCCTGGTCTCACCCCACGGCAGGATCCAGTCAGATCACGCCTCCCGGCATCACCTCCGTGCAAGATCCAATCAGATCACGTCTTATCACCTTTTCTGACTATAAAACTTGTCCCAGCCCCCAACTCGGGGAGACAGATTTGAGTCCGACTCCTGTCTCCTTGTTTTGGCTTCCTGACAGTAAACTTCTCTTGCTGTAAAAGTCGATGCTTTGGTATTTGGCTTTCTGTCGCACGGGCAAACGAACCTAGTCACACGCTTGGTAGAGAAATTTGATTCCAGGGCTGGTTCTGCTGTCGATGGGAAAACCAAATTCTGCCGAAGAGTTTACAGAGGTTTATTCTGAGCCAATATGCATAACTGGGGCCCAGGAAGTACAGTCTCAAGAGGTCCTGAGAAAACGTGCCCAAGGTGGCTGGGTTGCAGTTTGCATTTAGACATTCATGGAGACAGGAATTATAGGTAAAATCATAAATCAATACATATAAGGTATACATTGGTTCGACCCCAAAAGGCAGGACATCTCCAAGTGGGGGCTTACAAGCCACAGGTGGGTTTCAGGTGTTCTTCAGTTGGCAAATGATTGAAAGAGTTGAGCTTTGTCTAAAGACTTGAGTCAGTAGAAAGGAATGCTTGACTTAGGATAAGGAGGTCTTCTCTCTGTCCTGTGATGTTATACCGGAATCAGGTTGGAGAGTGAGCCACGTTATACTAGGCTAATGAAAAAACCTGTTTAATGAGATTTTATGGTTTGTAAGGTGTAACTCACCAGACTTCTCAGAAAGGAATTTGGACAAGAGTAAAAAACGGTCAGAGTTCAGTTCTCAACCACTTTCCAGTTGTCACCGCCTAATGGAGACGTAATGTTTCCACCTACTTGATGAAGTTACCATGAAGATTAAATCAGATCCTGATGTCTCATGTGCATGGATGAGGGAGAGGAAGCCCCAGGTCGCGAAGACTGGCCAGTGTATCCTAAAGACTGGACAGAAAGTAAATGCTCGGACATTTACCTGGTGTCCACAACAGACATGGGTATATAACAGCTGTCTGAGAAACGTTTGTTCAGTAGGTTAATAAATTATGTTAACACCCTGCTAATTTCAGAGGTTCATGCCTAGACAGTATCACAGATGGCAATCACGGAGGGTTAGGGAAAAGAATAAAAACACTGAGGATTTTTTGCTGTGGGACAATGCTTTGGTGTATTGAGTGGTGCCTTGCTTCTCCTGCAGTCCTTTTTCACCCCTTCCTTTCCTCCCTTGCAAACAAGGCAGGAGCTGCTCTGGTGGAGACAGCTGAAATACACCTATACCGCCCTCTCCTTGTCCTCCTGGACACGCAGCTGGACTACATTTCCCAGACTCCTTTGTGGTAGGTGGGATCACATGACTGAGTTCCAGCCAATGGAATGCTTCGTGGTAGAAGCCCGCCATGTTTGAGGCTCCTCTCCAGCCCCATCCTCTGGCTGAGTCAAAGGACTTGAGGAGCTGGCGGAGGGCAGAGCCATAGACTAGAAGGGGCCTGGGTCCCAGAGTGACTAAGTGGAGCAGACCCCCCACCCACCCGTGCTGGTCTATGACACAAGCAAGAAATTTTTCGTAGTGTGAAGCCATGAGCTTTGGAAGCTCTTTATTACAGCAATTCGCCGGCCGAGGTGACGGAGACCGTGTGCAAATCTGGGACTCTGAGAACAAAGCTCAGGTGACCTGACAATGGATGCCAGGAGAGAAGATGACCACAGGGGCTGAAGTGACAACGTCTGGTCACTGAGCGGCAACTCCTGGGACAAGCAGTGGGGACCCTGGAGGGGACCAGGCCCTCCCTGGACTGACCCTTCTGAGTCTCTGCCAACAGTCCTACTGGGGGCTCTGGATAAAGGAAAGTCACACGACAGAAAAGTAAAGAACCTTGGATTTTTTGCCTCGTGGCTCTGCAATCTGTGACACTTATATGTGCTGCATTTGCATTAGAAAAAAATCTAAAAGCCACCTATTTCCAAACCAAACCAGGCCTCGTTTGGAGGCTGGATCAAGCTGCTCTTGAAAGGAATTCTCTGGATTCACTTCTGGTTGTTTGGGACATATGTCTTGGTCCAGTTCCCGGTGGCAGCCCACAGTGGCCTTGGGAGGAGGGCAGGGTGGGGTTGATTGTTCCCATTACTCAGGGGGGAAGAGGCCACAGAGGAGAACGCTGGCCTTAGGGCACCTGGAAGGCAGAGGGGGCCTCAGTTTCCTCACTCCCAGAGCCAGGCCCTGTCCCCATCAGCGAGTGGGCGGGAGGACCACCACCCCTCCCTGTCGGCTGCCACCTGGGACCCTGCATGGCTGCACCCTGGGGTGAGATTGGGGAAATCAGGACTCAGTAAGAAAACAGGTTTCAGGAAAGGGTTTAACTGTGACAGTGGGGACTGTGCCATGGGACTTTGCGGTCTTCAACGCTTTAGTGTGGCCAGGGGCTGGGTCCAGGGTTTGTGGGGCCTGAAATTTATATAGGATTGGGGACCTTTTGTAAGGGGGGAAAAAGGAAGTTACAAATGCAAAATTACGTATGAAAGGGAATATTTATTCAGAATGAGAAAATAAATCAAATTTTTTTTTTTTTTTTTTTTGAGACAGAGTCTCACTTTCTTGCCTGGGGCGAGTGCCGTGGCGTCAGCCTAGCTCACAGCAACCTCAAACTCCTGGGCTCAAGCGATCCTACTGCCTCAGCCTCCCAAGTAGCTGGGACT
>CAUYSK010021486.1:0-20551 GCA_963575035.1 Avahi laniger
TCTGAGGAGAGCGGAGGGGTAAGGAATGACCCCACACCACGGGAGCGTGGAGAAACCCAAGTGCCGCGTGGTTTGTGAGGTGTGGGCAGCGGAGGGCTCCCTTTTGTCTCGTGTGAGATGCGCTGGGACAGCGGTTTGGGAACAGGAAGTTGGCTGTGGGGCGTCTGCATCCGGAGCCCAGATAAGAAAGCTGGAGAAAGCAGGTGTCATTGGCTTGAGTGGGGTTAGGACACAGGGTAGGGGATGAGAGTCATTTTGGGGAGGTGGCAATGATGGGTGGGGACCCATAGGACTCGGTGGTCCCCTTTATCCTCTGGTCTGTGTCCCATGGCTGCTCTAACAAGCGACCACAGACCTGCCGGCTTAGAACAGCAAAAAGTTATTCTCTTACAGTTCCTGAAGCCACGAGTCCCAGATCAGTTTCCGGGGCCCAAATCCACGTGTCTATAGGTCCAGGCTCTCTCTGAGGGCTCCAGGACAGACTGCCCCTCGCCCCTTCCAGCTTCTGGTGGCTGCAGCAGCACTGGACCGTGGCTGCAGGGCGTCTCCCTCCGCAGCCCCGGGCACCTGCGCGTGTGGAATCTGTCTCTGCCTCTTCTAAGGAACTGAGACAACCAGGGACAGTCCTGCCACGTCCCGTCTGCAGAGACCCTTCTTCACAGTTACAGCACTGGGGCCTGCCGACTGGGTCTGCTGTTCAGGCGGCTGCATAATGAACGCCTGGGAGGCACTGCATCCCAAAGAAAAGCTGGCGCTTGGCGAGTGCAGCCTGGGAGTTGCGTGCGCAGGTGACCCAGTCGGGCGGGACGTTCCCGGCTGTCTGACCAGGGGCCGTTTCTGGGTTGTCAGAACCTCGCTTCGTTCACCCATAGAGTGGAGCTCACGGTCCACCCTGTTCTCAGGCTGGTCGTGTGGGTTTCACGAGACCACGTGTGCACGGCACGTGGCGCAGTGCCTGCCACGCCACACCCTGGAGAACATTCGCTCCTTTGCTGGCCCCAGCTGGGACTGAGGGGCTGGCGGGGTGCCCTGTCATCAGCCCCCAGAGCTTTGTCTCACATCACCTGACACTCGGGCTGGATCTTTGGGGGAGAGACTTACATAGAAACATGGAATGTGCAATGACTGCAAGCCCACCCAGCGTGTCAGGTGACCTCCCGGCGAGGCGGGGGCGGGAGGTGGGGGCCGGTGTGTGCCGAGCTGCTGTGGGGCGGCCGCCTGCTGCTTCCTCCGCCGGTGAGTCTGCGCCGGGCCTGCGGTCCCCACAGGCTGTCCCAGCGGCTGCAGAGTTCTGCTCTGCAGGGACAGAGCCACGGAATCCACCCGCGTGCTGGGCTTGGCTTTCCGCTCCCATCTTTCCATGGCAACGAGGGAGAGGGGGCCGGGATGTGGCCATCCCCGCGGGAGCAGCGTGGGCGCAGCTGTCTGCAGGCAGCAGCTCTGATCGCAGGCCGGTGCTAGCGACAGGCCCGTCACGGTCACAGGGGAGCTCCTGAGACGCTACACCCCGTTCCCCACCGGCCCGCCTGGTGCTGCAGAGGAGACTGAAACAGAGGGGCAGAGTCACTTGCTCAGGCGTGCAGCTCATGGACTGGAGCTGTGAGGGGGACTGAAACCCGGGCCTCTGACGGGGGTGGAGGGGACCTGCCTTCTGGGAACCCCTTCATGTGCCTCGAGGGGTCCTCCTGCACCCCATGCCAGTTTGATTCAGGTTGGATTTACTGAGGGGCCTTGCTGACACCACAGGCAGATCCAGCCATCAGTCCGGTACCGCAAAACAATTATGGGCTCTGCACAATTTTAAGAAACCCAGGAACTCTAAAGACATCTGCCCATCCTGAATGCATTTTGGGGTCTACCAGTAAATCCTTTACTAAGGAGCTATGAAAGTGTGCAAATGCTTTGTTCAAGGAGCGTTTTCAAAAACTCCCATGCAGCAAATCTTTATTATAGGGAGGGGGATGAGAGAGGAAAGGTCACAGAAACAGACCCAGGGTCCTGAATGCACAGGCCCACGCCCAGGCTCCGCCCTGCCGGCCAGTCCCCACCACAGCATGGTCACTTGGGCTCAGGGGACTGTCCTGTGACTGAGCGGCCTTCACGCCAGCAAGGGCTCTGTGGTTGACCCTCAAACTGGCTTTTGCTGTTTGCGCCCGAATCTGCCCATCCGGGCTCCACAGAAAGACGGTTTTCCCCCTTTCACAAAGCAGCAGCCACCGCATGGTTTCGTGTCCCCTGGGGCCTTGGTGCAGGGGCCGATGGCAAGGTCTGGTGCTTTCAGGGTGTCTGACTCACCCTTCGGGCACAAGGTAACCCAGAACGTGTCACGGGGCCAGGCCGAGAGGCTCAGGTGTGGGGTGTGGGCTCTGGGGTAACACGGAAGCTTCACTGCGGAAAAGGTGGCCCTAGGACGTGAGACCTTGTGACCAGGGAGACACAGATTGCAGTGTCTCATCGTGGCAGCAAACCACGGGGCACCCTCCCTCCCTCCCAGGTGACTCAAGCGTCACCCTGCAACGTTTCTGGAAGGGGATTGCCCACTGCTCCTTGAACGTCTGCAAGGGCTGGCAGCCATTGAGCTGTGAAGCGGCACCTACACTGCGCAGCTTTATTTTTGGGACGTTCAACTTAATACCTAGCTGTGCTCTGAGAGCCACCTGAGCATTCCAGAGGCCCCTCCTGGCCTGGGGGCCACCCCAGCGAAGCCCTTGCTTCAGCGGCTCCTGCCAACGGCTGCCGGGCACCGGCTGTGTCGGAGACCACGCAGTTGCGGCTGGTGCGGGGCCGCGGGGGCCAGGGACAGAGGGCACCCGTGTGCTGAGCGCCACGCTGGGCCTGTGCACAGTGCTCGATGCCGCCTTCCTTTAAAGAAGATCTCAGTCTAGGTTGCATTTTCAGGCTGCCTCTTTGTCACGAAATGCATGTGCGTTTGTAATAATTTGAAGCCTGAAGCCCTGGTAGATTTTTCTTAAAACTCCATCTGTTTTTTAATTAGTGGAGATTCCGCCAAGATTTTCACATTAATTGCTCATCAATCTTAGTTTTTGGTGCTGCGAATGCCTTTCTCCGTGAACGGAAGGCACTTCCGTCGCTGGGGCAGTGACAGCAAGGCGGTTTCGGATCTCCTGCTGCTCACTGGGCCCCTGACGGAGGCTACTCCCGTGATTTCACACGTCGGACGGAGGCCCATGAGTCCGACTCCAGGCTGTCCCCACGACGTGGCACACTGGGTTTCAGAACCGTGCTGCTCACAGCCCAAAGGCCACGCGGGCCAGGTTGGACTCATTGGCCGGGGGTCTGGCCAGGGTGGTACCGTGCCTGGTGGGGCTCAAACCCAGCGGTGCCTTAGCCCCTGCCCCTCAGGGTGCCGCCAGCAGCGTTTCTGTCAGGTTAACCCCAGGCTCTCCCACCTGAGCAGCGGCTGGGCCCCACGGTAGCCCAGAGAGGGCTGGAGATGGGCAGGCGAGGCCGCCGTCTAAACCAGCTTCTTGCTTTCAATTCCTTTCAGGCTGATACTTGTTTAAGCAAAGGAAGACACACACGTAGCTTAGAAAACCAAGCTGTACAAGTTCTCTGCTCCTGCCACTGCCTGTGGGGCCATCCCGAAGTGTCCTTCCTGGGCTCCTGCCGGCCTGGCCCGCTTCCCACTGCTGGGGATGGTGGATTTATTTGGTGTATGTGTGCTCCCCCCATGCCCCCGTCCCCGCTCCCCTCCTGGAAGCCAGCTCCCTGCGCGGTTGGCGCCCATGCCGTGGGTCTCGCGGGGGCAGCTCACCGTGGAGTCAGAATCTGCTGCTTCCCTCCCCCAGCCTGTCCAACGTCTGTCCGGCTCTCGGTGGGCTCCAGGACGTCGTGGGAGCAGAGGGTGTTGCTTGGGCCACAGCACCCAGCAGTGCCCACGGCGTGTGCTACGCCCTGTCCCGTTCCAGACCCTGCTACTGCTGCCCGGAGCCACCATTTTCACCATTCTGACTTTTTCGGAATTTACGTTTCTGTTCCTAATAATACGCTCTGCAATTAGACCTTATCAGATGGGCCGTGTGCTCTGGACTTACCGCGTGCTAGCGGGCACTTCACTCTCCCGCGGCGCCGTGCCCTCTCCTGCAGGGGTCAGCTGGTGAGCTGCTCCTCCTGGGCCACCTGAGAACGTCTGACTTCTTCACCACGGGTTCCTCCGGCTTCAGCCTGTGCCGTGCACTGCTGGATGGCTCTGGGTGGGCCTGGCGGGTTGTGGGGTAGAGGGCTGTCCGGTGGCAGCTTTCCACCCGTTCCGCCTCCCCAAGCCCTCAGCCTCCTTCCAGCCACCTCCTCTGTGTTCCTCCAGCCAGAACTCCTCCGGCCCAGTCAGAGAACCTACCGGACGCGTCTCTGGGCGTGCAGTGTGGGCAGAGGGAGGGGGAGAGCGAGTCCCTGGGCGACCTGGGATTTCTGTTCTGGCATCATCATCTCTACCTCCTCACCTCACGTTCTCAGCCCACCTCACTGCAGCCCTGAAACTCTCCCCAAGCCATGGACCCACATGTCGTCAATCCCAGCGTTCGTGTCTTTGCTCTTACCTGACAGTTCCGGACCACGCCTTCTGCATGACACATGCACACGGCGGAGCACCGGCGTGGGCTGAATCGTGCTCCCAAATTCATGTGTTGAATCCCTAGTCCCCAGCAAGACTGCTTTTGCAGACAGGGCTTTTAAGGAGGTAATCAAGGTTAAATGGGGTGGGGCCCCCACCCCATAGGATGGTGTCCTGATGAGAAGAGGAAGAGACTCCAGGAGCGTGTGCACTCAGGAAAGGCTGTGTGAGGACCCAGCGCGAAGGTGGCCGTCTGCAGGTCAGAAGGACCCAGCCCTGCCCACACCGCCGTCTCAGACGTCCAGCCTCCGGAACGATGCACAGTTTGATTTCTGCTGCTCAGTTACCCAGTCTGCGGGTTTTGTTAAGGCAGCCTGAAAGACCAACGGGGATCTGGGTGCTGCCAGTGGGGTGCTGCTGTCACAAACCCCTGGAATCGTGGACGTGCTTTGGGACCAGGCACTAGCAGGGAGGGTTTACAGTGCGTGCTGGGAAAGCTGGGACAGCCGCGAGGGGCCGCTGGTGGACGTACGGTGCCCGGGTGATGTGGGGAGGACTTAGAAGTAGACAGCAGCGCAGGAGAGAGAACTTCTGTTGTCTTAGAGAACATAGGACCCATCGTGAACGGGGTGTCATTAGAAACGAGAACGTTAAAAGATCTTCTGGCGAGATCCCCAGAGGAAACGAGGAGGAGATTACTGGGAGACAGAGGTAAGGCCGTCCCTGCTACGGAGGGCAGAGAGCTTGGCGAGCTTATGCGTTCGTGTCCTGTGGGAGCTGGAATTGCGACTTGCTGCCTTGGGTACGTAGCCGAGGTGGTTTCCGGGCAAAATGCTGAGGTGTGGCCTGGTAGTTCCTTAGCACTTATGGTTAAATATGGGAGGAGAGAGATACATTGAAGGAATTGTTGAGCAAAAAGAAACCTGAATTTGAAGATTTGAAAAATTCCCAGCCTGTGCACATTGTGAGAGAGCACGGGTGCGCGGGACAGCCGCCCAGGAAGAACCACCGGGGTGCAGTCAGCAGGCCCCGCAGAGACCAGTGGCGGGGAAGACTGTGCGGGCAGAAACACGGCAGTCTGACGTGAACAGAGCAGAGGAGGAGGAACAGGATGGAGGAAGGCTGGCTTCGGGCCCTTGCAGGACGGGACAGCAGAGTTCTGCATCCCTTATCCTTTCAGGAAGGGGAAGGGTGACCTGAGAGGCCCTCGGAGATCACCAGGGCTGCCCGTCCCACCGCAGCCCCAGGGGCTGTTCCTCTCAGCTGCCGAGGGCCAGGACGTCACTACGGGGGTGGGGGGGATGGGGGAGAAGGTCGTCCCACAGATGCGGCAGTGGGGCCCCAGGCAGGGCGATGGCCCGGAGGGCGGAGCGTGTGCGAGGAGGACAACTGACCCTGAGACTGAAGATCTAGGGGATTTGCCTTGCTGGGCTCGGGCTTGCCTGGGACCGCCGCCTCCCTCCTCCCCTACTCCTCCTTCGTGGAGTGGGGACGTCTGCCCTCCACTGCCCGGTCACCAGGCTTGGAGGCAATGGTTTATCCGGTTTCACAGGTTCTGGCTGGACACGATTTTTGCCTCAGGATGAATTGTCTCTTGAGGATCACCATACATAATTTAGATGATTTTTATGTATTTTTAAAATATTTTATTGTGTTAAGAACACTTAACATGAAATATATACCCTTTTAGCAAATTTGTAAGTGCACACTACACTGTCGTTGACTGCGGGTGTGATGTTGTGTACACCGTCGCTCGGCTGAAGCACTACGCCTGTGGATTAGCGTCTCCCATCCTCCCCACCCTGAGCCCCTGAAACCACTGTCTCACCCTTCGATTCTGTAAATTTGACTATTCTAGGTAGCGTAAGTGGAACCACGCAGCCTTTGTGTTTCTGTGACGGGCTTATTTCACTTGGTACAATGTCCTCGTGTCCCCAAGCTATCCCCAGGCCGTCACATCCTGCAGAATTGCCTTCTGTTAGCACCGAACATTATTTCATTGTGTGTATATACATGCGCCATATTTTCTTTACCCATCCGTCCGTCAGTGGACATGGGGTTGTGTCCACATCTCAGTGGTTGTGACTAGTGTTAGGAGGGCTAATATCCCACGGAGACCCTGATTTCAGTTCCTGTGACTCAATGCTCACAAGTTGGATTGCTGGGCCACATTCTAGTTTTACCTTGTGCAGAAACATCCATGTTATTTTCCACGGGGACTGCACCATTTTGCACCTCCACCAACAGTGGGTTTACGTATATGCTTCCTCCAAATCCCATGTTAAAATGTGGTCCCCAGTGTCGGAGGTGGGCGGTGTCTGGGTCATGGGGCAGATCCCCATGAGTGGCGTGGTGCCCTCCCCACAGTGACGAGTGAGTTCATGCTTTGCCAGTTCACTCTCTGAACTGGCTGTTGGGAAAAGTGTGGAGTCTCTCTTGCACCCTCCCTCGCCATGTGACCCCTGCTCCGCCTTCCCCTTCTGCCTTGAGCAAAAGCTCCCCGAGGCCCCCACCGGAAGCAGAGGCTGGCTCCAAGCTTCTTGTACAGTCTGCAGAGCTGTGAGCCAAATAAACTCCTTTTCTTTACAAATTGCCCAGCCCAGGTATTTCCTTTGTAACAAGGCAAATGGACTAACACAGTGGGCAAGGGCTCTCCTTTGCCTACATCCTCGCCAACGCTTGGTTTTCTCACAGCAGCCATCCTGCCTGGTGCGAGGTGATGGCGTGTTATGGTTTTGATGGGCATTTCCGTGATGATTCTTGACGTTGAGGATTCTTTCAAATACCTGGTGGCCATCTGTCTCTCTTCTTTGGAGAAATGTCCATTCAAATCCTTAGGCAATTTTTAAATCAGGTTATTAGATTTTTTGAAAAAAATATTGAATTGTAGGAGTTCCTCGTATATTAATATTTTGTAGATAGATGGTAGGTAACCTGACCAGATGCATGGTTTGCAGACATGTTCTCCCATTGCTGAGGTTGCCTCTTCCCCCTGTGGGTTCTTTCCTTTGCTGTGCAGAAGGTTTTCAGTTTGAAGTAGTCCCACTTGTTTGTTTTTGTTCTGTTTATGCACTTTTGGTGTCGTATCTATTAAATAATATCTAGGATGCGTGTCATGAAGCTTCCCCCTATGTTTTCTTCTAGGAGTTTTATAGATTCGGATCTTACATTTAAGTCTTTAATCCATTTGGAGTTTATTTCTGTTTATGGTATAAGATAAGGATCTAATTATTTGTCTTTTCAAGTAGCTACTCAGTTTTCCCCACACCGTTTGTTGAAGAGACTGTCCTTTCCTTGCTGGGTGTCCTTGGTCCTCGTGTCGAAGGTCTGCTGACTGCGTATCTGTGCATTTATTTCCACACTCTCTATTCTGTTGTTGTATGTGTCTGTTTTTATGCCAGTAACATACTGTTTTGATTATTGTAGCATTGCCGCACATTTTAAACCAGGAAGTATGATGCCTTCAGCTTTGTTCTTCTTTGTCTAGATTGATTTAATTATTTGTTGTCTTTTATGGTTCTATATCATTTTTAGAATTATTTTAAATCTATTTTGGTAAAATATGCCATGGAGATTTTGGGAGGCATTGCGCTAAATCTGTAGATCACTGTGGATAGGAAGAACATTTAACAGTGTTAAGTCTCCAGTCCATGCACACGAGGTATCTCCACTTGCCTGTGTCTGGTTTAATTTACTTCATTAATGTTTTGTAGTTTTCAGTATACAAGTCTTTTACCTCCTCAATTATGTTTATGTAATATATTTTATTTATTTTTCGTTGCTTTTGTAAATGGAATATTTTCCTAATTTCCTTTTCAGATATTTTGTTTTTAGTTTATAGAAATATAACTGATTTTTGTATGTTGACTTTGTATCCCGCAATTTTACTGAATTTGTTTCTTAGTTCTAGCACAGTCTTTAGGGTTTTCTGTATATTAGATCATGTTGTCTGCAAACAGGGAAAATTTTACTTCATTCTTTCTGATTTGGGACGGCTTTTATTTCTTTTTCTTGTCTAATTAGCTGAATATTCTAGTACCATGTTGAATGGAAGTGATGAAAGTTAGCATTCTTGCCTTGTTCCTGATAGTAGAGGAAAGTTTTTCACCATTGAGTATGACGTTGGGTGCAGGATTTTTATATATGGCCTATATTACAATGAAGTAATTTAATTCTATTTTTAGTTTGTTGATAATTTTTTATCATGAAAGAGTATTGAACTTTTCAAACACTTTTCTCCATCTGTTGAGATGATTATGTGATCTTTATTCTTTATTCGATTAATGTGGTGTATCTCAATAACTGATTTTCATATTTTAAACTATACTTGCTTCCCAGCGGTAAATTCCATTTGATCATGGTATATGATGCTTTTAATGTGCAGTTAGATTTACCTTGCTAGTATTTTGTTGAGGAATTTTTCATCTACATTCATCAAGGATATTTGCCTCTAGTTTTTTTTTTTTTATATTGTGGTGTCTTTGTCTGGCTTCATAAAGTGGATTTGGAAGTGCTCCCTCCTCTTCAATTTTTTTTTATAAGAGTTTGAGAAGGATTGGCATTAATTCTTCTTTAACTGTTTGTGGAATTCTCCAATAAAGCCATCTGGCCCTGGGTTTTTCTTGCTGGAAGATTTTTGATTATTAATTCAATCTCCATACTAGTTATAGGTCTGTTCTAACTTTTGTTTCTTCATGATTTAGTCTTTATAGGTTGTATGTTTCTAGAAATTTATCCATTTCTACTAGACTGTACAGTTTGTTGGTGTATAATTGTTCATAGAAGCCTCTCTGACTTCTTTAATTGTGTGGTATCAGTTGTAATGTCTCTGTTTTCATTTCTGATTTTATGTATTTGAGTCTTCTCTCTCTTTTTCTTAGTCTAGCTAAGGGTTTGCCAATTTTATTTATCTTTTCAAAAATTTTTTTGGCTTATTTATTTTTTCCCCACTGTTGTTTTGTTTTCTATTCTGATTATTTCTACTCTAATCTTTGTTATTTCTTTCCTTCTGTTATCTTTGGGCTCAGTCTGTTCTTTTTATTGTTCCCTGAGATGTAAAGTTAAGTCATTTATTTGAGATCTTTATTCTTTTTTAATGCAGACAGTTATCACTCTGAACTCGGTAAGTTGTGTTTTCATTTTTATTTGTCGCAAGAATTTTTTTGATTTTCCTTTGATTCCTTCTTTGGCCCAATGCTCCTTCAAGAGTGTGTTATTTAATTTCCTCCTATTTGTGAATTTTCCAGTTTTCTTCTGCTATAGATTTCATTTTATCATGGTTAGAAAAAGATAATTTGTTTGATTACAGTCTTCTTAAATTTGTTAAGCTTGTTTTGTGACCTACTATGTAATCTCTTCTGGAGAAAGATCCAGTATAGTTGGGAAGAATGTGCATTCTGCTGCTGTTGGGTGGAAGGTTCTGTGTAAGTCTGTTAGGCTTATTTGTTCTATAGTGTTGCTCACATCTTCTGTGTCTTTACTGATCTTCTGTCTGGATGTTCTGTCCATTATTGAAAGTGGGGCATTAAAGTCTCCTAGAATTATTGTATTGTTGTTTAATTTTATCTTCATTTTTGTCAATGTTTGCTTTATGTGTTTAGGTGCTCTGACGTTGAGTACATGCATATTTGTAGTTGTACTACCTTCCTGGTGGATTGACCTTTTTATTATTATGAAATGTCATTCTTTGTCTCTTGTGACAGTTTTTCATGTAATGTTGATTTTGTCTAATACAAATACAGCCATCTGTGCTCTCTTTTGGTTAGCATTTGAATGGAATATCTTTTTCAATCCCTTCCTTTCAGGCATGTGTATCCTTAAATCTAAAGTGAGTTTCTTCTAGATAACATATAGTTGAGTTTTCTTTTTTATGCATTCAACCACTCTATACTTAAATCATTTACACCTAAAGTAATCACTGATAGGGAAGGATTTATAACTGCCATTTTTTAAAATTTTCTTTCTGTTAGTCTTATATTAATAGTTCTTTTGTCTGTCTTTTCCTATATTGTGGTCATCCTATGTGTTTTGTTGATTTTTTTATATTATATGCTTTGATTCTTTTCTCTTTTTCTTTTGTGTAACTTCTATAGGTTTGTGTGTGTGTGTGTGTGTGTTATGATTACCTTGGGGCTTACATAAAATATCCTATAATTACAGAATTATCTTTTAATCTTATAATAATGTAAGTTAAGTTGTATGCATAATCTTTACACTTTAACTTCTCCTCATCCCACACTTCCTGTTATTGTCATAATTTACATCTATTATTATTTGTTATGTTTGACATGTTTTAAGTCATATTTATTTTTAACAGATTTTTCTATTAACTTTTGCATCAGAATTAAATGTGATTTACTCCCCTCCATCAGAGCACTATGGTGTTCTCTCACTCTCTACATATATCTATACACACACACACACACACACATACACACACACACACTCACACACACAAATACATTTATTAATGAGTTTCATACTTTCTCATGCTATCGTGTTTCTTGTTAGCATCTTTTTGGAACTCTCTTTAGTGCACATCTAGTGGTGAAGAACTCCCTCAGCTTTGGTTTATCCGGAAAGTCATTATGTCTCCGCATTTCTGAGGGAGAGTTTTGCCAGGTATAGCGCTAGGTTGCCAGCTCTTTCTTTCTGCACTCTCACTGTGTCATCCCACTCCCTTCTTGCCCAAAAGGTTTCTACTGAAAAACCCTCCAATGCTCTTGTGGAGGTTGCCTTTTATGTGACAAGTTGTTTTTCTTTTTCTGCTTTGTCTCGACTTTTGACCATTTGATTACAGTGTGTCTTGGTGTGGCTTTCTTTGGGTTCACCTTATTTTGGGTTTTTCTGAGCTTGGTGGATCTGGATGACTTTTTCCTTTTTTATATTTGGGAAATTTTCAGTCATTATCCTTGAATAAGCTTTTTGGTTCCCTCCCTCCCTCTCTTTCTCTCTCTCTGTCTCTTCTTTCTGGAACTTCCCTAATGCATATATGGCTCCCCTTGGTGGTATTTCATAAGTTCCTTCAGATTTTTTCACTCTTGTTTCTTGTCTTTTACTCTTCTGACTGAGGTGACCCACCTTAGGGCCCAGGCTCCCACTCCAGAGGCTAAGAATGGCGGTGACTGTGGCAGTTCCCCTGAAGGTACACTGTGGGTCTTGGCAGTCAGAGGCATGCGCTGCACCTCCAGGGCAGCACTGAGGGTGAAGGCGGAACGCTCTTCCTGCTGTGGATGGTGGGGCTCTTGGGGTCCTGCAGGCCAGTGTCCAGCTGTGTGGCAGGATTGCCACTCGACCAGACCTGGGGCACGGCTGGCTTTGTTGCCTCTGAACCTGGGTACTTCTGGGGGCTCACTGGCAATATTTAGTTACCCTTATCCTTTCAATAAGTACTTTTTCAGATTCCAGCAGCTGGAGTTTCTAGATTGTTCCACACTAGAAACCCTGAGTTATCCTGATGCTCCTGTTTGCACTTTTATCACTCACACTCCGTTCTCAGGCAACAGGCAAAGGGGTCTTTCAGGAACATGATGAGACCCCCATCATCACTGTTTTCCTCTCCCATGTAGTATAAAATTCACCCTACGTACTCTGGCTTACATCGCTGCATGGCCTGGCTTTGGCCATGACACTGATGCCACTCACCTTCTTGAAATTTCTTGAGAGTTATTTATTCATTTAACAGAAATGTGTTGAGGTCCAGTGTGGTGCTGGCCCTGCGTTAGGCCCCTGAATACGCTGGGCACGTTCCCTGTGTGGGGTTTTTGCTGTGTGTTCCTGCTCCCTGCGCGATTATTCCCCGACTGCCACACAGCTGGCTTCTTCCTTCCAGCCGACCTTGGCCTAATGTCGCCTCCTCAGAAACAGGTTTTCTGACTGTCCGTCTAGCGTAAGCCCTGCGATGCTGTCTTTAAGGCCTGAGTCTCAGTCCTGCTCTTGCTGATCTTGGGATGTCAATTTTCTGCCTCTAAACCCAATTCCACTCAGAACCCTCTCTAAATTCTCCACTCAGCACTTTAACACTATCTATGTATTTCTTATTCTTATTGATGTAAGTTTGGGTTTGCTTGTGGACTAACTAATTTTCCACCTAGGATGTAAGCTCGGGGAGAGCAGGGACTTTCTTTGCTCATGGCAGCATTGTCTGTCCAGGGAACACCGCCTGGAAGGCAGCAGTGTGGCTTCTGCAGGGACCCTCCAGCTTCCCCCAGCGTCATCCCTGCTGCCCGGGCACCCGATGCCTCCACGAGCTCAGCCCCTGTGGCCTTCCTGGGGGAAGACGGGCATGGATCACTTTGTATCTCTGTCTGTCTGGAGGGGCTTGATGTTCTCTCTCCTAAACCACCTCCACTGGTCTGTATCTTCCAAAAATTCCTTGAAGTCTCTTTCCCACTGATGTCTCTCTCTTCCTCCCTTATTTTTGTGTTACAGTTTTCTACTTTCTAGAAACTTTCTTTATGGTTTCAGTGCCGTTTTGAGGAAGAGAAGAGATAAAAGCATGTGGCCCTCTTTCTTGTCAAACTGGAGTTTCAACAACTTTGTTCAGAGTGGGAAACCAGTTCAGAGGCAGAAAGTGAAGGCTTCAAAGCCACATGGTCAGAGCAGGACGGGGCCTCAGGTCTCTGGTCCCAGGCTCGTCCCACCACTCCGTGCTCCCGCCTCAGCTGTGCGTCCTGCACCGTGTGGAGGGCACGAGACTCACTTCCTGGGACAGCCGTCATCACTTCCTCCGAGCGAGGCTGTCACACTTAGCGGCTGTATAGAAATGGTGGTGGGCGCTGTGGGGTGCGAGGGTGGCCACGGAGCACACAGGAGCGGCCCCACCACGCCCCCTCTTCGTGGGCTTTCAGTCCTGACTTTCCTACTCACTAGGTACGTGAAAATGAGACCTGCGGTCAGATACGCTTTGGAGGTATTGAAGTGTCATTGTCACCATTTGATTATGAACTGTGCATGTTGGGATGGAAGGAAGTACTGGAAGAGTTTTTACTTCCAAAGACTCTGTTTCAGAAACCTAATATCAGCCTGCGCACCATCCAGACTGTCCAGGAGCGTAGTGGGATGCCTGCAGCCCTGTGGCCCTGGGACGGGCCACTGGCAGTGGGATTCCTCTTCCAATGTCCTCAGTCACCTTGCTTTAGAATCTGGAGTGCTGAGGGCATCATCTGGGCCCTTGGCGGGGAGCACTCCCTCCCCACTTCCCTGCACCCTGACGCAGCCGGTTCCCCCGGCCAGAGCCTCTGTCCTCCACGTTCTCTCCAGGCGGCTGCAGCCACCTGCAGAGGTAGGCAGCACAACCCGAATGTTTGCTGCCCACGGTCTCAGGAGAGATTCCAGCTGCAGAAGGAAGCCACGGCCAGCCCAGTGCGTGCGGGCTCTGCTTTGCTACTGACCTGTCCAGAGCCCTGTGCACACTCACCCTCCACCTTGACTTAGGGGTTGAGGTTGCACTAGAAATCTATTTCCAAGGGGACTTGGCCAACAGCTGATGAGAAGAATCAAGAAACCACTTTGCCAACACCATGCTGAATTCTGCGTGGTGAGCAATCTCTTTCCTACATTGTGGGGAGATATTAGTCTATGTAGACCCCCTGGGTCCCCTCCGCTTGCCTTAGATTGGGGTAGAAATTGGCTCTCAATTCTTACTTGGACATAAAAGAGAAAGACGTTTTTCCAGGGTTATCCCATGATCGTAGTCAAAATAATCAAAAGCCTTCTTAGGTATAAAATTGAATACACAATTGAAGTTGAATGTGGCAAAAACACATTTGAAGACCTGGGACGGGTTAATTCCACTATTCTGCGAAAGCAGCAGTACCCAGATCTTCCTTCACCAAGGTGGTGCCATCAGTTGAGCTGAAGGATCTCTGAAACACATGCTCCGCTGTTCTTCACTGCAGTGCACATTCCATTTCTGATGTTTAATTAGTCAAAATATTTGAAGGAAGGATGTTTCATCCAGAGATTAGATGTGGGCGGAGGTCATGGATGCAGTCTTTCAGCAAGGCTGCCCGAGGAAGAGCGCTGGGCTGTGTCTCCCAGGAGATGACAGAGGCCAGCGGGGAGCTCATGGGGGTGCATGGCGGGGCTGTGTGGGGGTGCGTGGAGGGCTGGTTCCCTCAGCCAGGAGGACAGGGAGCTGCCAGAGCTGCAGAGGAAGGGGTGGTCCCAAGGGGCCTGGTGGGCGGAAGTTGGGGGCTGCTCTTCCAGCCGCAGCAGCAGTGAGTCTCAGAAGGGAGGGTTGATGAGATGGTTTCCGGAGTCCCTTTGAACCCTGAAATTCATGCAAACAGAACCCCTTGAAACTCTGCTCTGAGTTAGATGCATAGAACACCCGACTCACTCTCTCATCTCCCAGGGTAGGGCCAAGAGAATGCAGCCCCCTCATCCATGTTTTCTCGAAGGACTGGGTAATCAATAACATTGGTTAGGCCTCTCACCCTTGAATTTATTAAAAACCTTGGCAAACATAAGTTTACATTTATTTTAATTTTCATTTTTGGCCCATATAATCTCTGATGAGTGTTATGTGCCAAAAAGAGAATATAAAGTGAGCTGGGATTTATCGATTGTTTTGGGTCTTAGAGACCAGGTGACATCGTTGTCATTCTGCTCCTTTGAGGTCCTTGGGGGTAGAGATGGTGTATGTTGGTCCTTACTCAGCTCTTAACAGAGAATGTGTAACTAGTGCTTATGAGTAAATATTTCTTCAATATCGACTGAGCAATCGTTACCATCATCTGAGGTTTTGGATTTTACAGATGCCTCTAAAACAGGGGTCCCCAACCTATGGTGGGTTGTATAATAATTTCATAATCTATTACAATGTAATAATAATAGAAATAAAGTGCACAATAAATGTAATGCACTCGACTCACCCTGAAACCATCGCTCCTCTCTGGTCCGTGGAAAATTGTCTTCCATGAAAATGGTCCCTGGGGCCAAAAAGGCTGTGGGCTGCTCTGGAAGCTCAGAGGATTTGGGCAGGTGCCGTCCTGGGAGTCGCACGCCCACGGGACAGGACTGGGGTTTGAACCCAGTGGTGTTTAACCCTACGTTAGGACCAGCATATCGTGCCGGTCTCGATATAATGAGATCGTGATCTTGTTTGTCCTAGAACAACCTCCTTTGGGTTTTAAAGAATGCTTTCGGGTTCTGGTGACTTGGACATTTCCCTCTCACCCTTTGTTTGCCTATTAATCTCGAGACTTTGCATAAGGAGTGGATTCCATCCAGTTTCATTCCATTCAGATTAATGATTGAGCACTGTATTAACTATTACTGCTGTATAACAAATCATTCCAGAGCTTAGCGGCTTAAAACAAAAAGCACGTATTGTCTCGCAGTCTCTGCAGCCCAGAAACCCCAGGGCAGCTCAGCTGGGTCCTCTGGTCCGGGGTCCTGCAGGCTGCGGCCAGGGGATCAGCTGGGCGGCACCGAGGGAGGAGCCTCTGTCAGACTCGCCCCCTGACGCTTGGCCAGCCCAGGTCCTGGCTGGCTGCTGGTGGAAGGAGAGCCTCGTGCTGCCTCACATCTCCGCGAGGCTGTTCAGGAGACGGCAGCTTCCCCAGAGCGAGGCTCTGAGAGCCACGAGGAAGTGAGAAAGACCAGTCATCGCCTCTCCGCGACTTAATCTCAGAAGTGCCAGCCAGCCACTCTTGGCTCTGTTCCATTTATTGGAAAAGAGTCACTAGGTTCAGCCCACAGGCAAGGCAAGGGGACTGCACGGGGGTGTGAAGACAGTGACCTGAGGCACCTGCCATGTTCCAGCAGCTGGCATTGCAGAGATGAGTATGAATTTGTTCCAGCCTCAAGGAATTTAGTAATAATTTAGCATGAGAAGCAGGTATAACAACAAAATCATTTTTATTAATATATAGTATGATAAGCTCAATACTACAAATATTTAAAAGGTATAGTGTTAGCTCAGAGAAAGAATTTTCAATTCTGTTGCCAAATGGTGGGGCTAGAAAAGCCAGGGAAGGCTTCCTGGAGGAGGTGAAATATGAACTGATATTTGCAAAATAACCTAACCCCAATTCTGGGCGGAGCTCACTAGGACCAAACTGTAGAGTTTACTGGGCTCCTTTCCTCCAGGAAACGCCTGCGATTCTCACCGGAATGCCCCAAGGAAGCGGTCGAGGGCTGGCACGAGAGCACCATGCTCCCCTCCAGCAGCAACCTCCACGCGCAAAGCAAATCCCAGCGTCAGTTCGACCCCACGTCCCAGTCAGCCCGCACGAGGCTCTTGCCAAAATAGCCTGTAAACATCAAATTTTGAGAAAGTGAAGGAAATTATGTTAATCGTATTCCTAAGAGCACTCAAGCAAAAGGGCTGTTTATTGAAAATATTGACGTGTTGGGAAAAAGCTGTTGGAGTGATCATCCTCCTGGGACCATCGGGGTGTCGCTGAGGGATCTCAAGACTACCCTGTTTGGTGTGGGGATGTGTTGACAGACTGAGGCCCGCGGCGTCCAGCTGGGCGGTGGGGGGAGGGGGAGGGCATGCGGGAGACTGATTGGCTGCTCTGGGAGGACAGCGTCCTCGAGAGGTCAGCCAGAGGCTTTGCGGCTGGCGGATGTGTCCCTGCCCAGGGGCCTCGGCCTTCGGCACCTGGACCCCCACCCGGCCTCCACTCCCACCGCCTTACACCACAGGTGTTTACGAGCCTGTTCGCTGGCGCCCAGGCTGCATGATTTTATCTAATTACTGGAGTCTAGAAGCGTGCCTGGCAGAGGGTCATTCCATAGTCAAAACCCACTGAAAGGTTTTGGTTGGGCTCATAAGCTGTAGCCCATTTCAACCCCAGAAAAGGGAGAAGAAAGCGAACATTTCAGAATAAAGACGTTGCTTATATCCTCTGTCTGCTGGCGTCGTTGCTGTGTGCAGCAGTGGGCAGCCTGCGGCTTTGACGACAGGCTCTGGGATCGGACTGGGTTTGAATCCCAAACCAGTCACCGTCTGGATTTTTGACCCCGGGCAAGCGGTTTCATCACGCTTGGACTCCATTCTGCAGTGGGGAGAAATGGAGGAAGCAGAACGTGCTTGAGGGTGTTGCCAGCACTTGCCGGTGGAGCTTGGATCTGCACCAAGTGCACAGAGGTTCCTGGTGGTGCCGGGCACCGCCACTGTGCCGGAGTGTTACCCGGCGTGTACGTGAGCCCTCTCCTGGCTGCCGAGAGTCTTAAGAGAAGCCAGCTTGAGTTGACTTAAGCACACATGTGGGCCCCGGCAGCAGCAAACGCAGGGCTGGGCCTGGGAAGAGACAAGGGGCTGGCGGGTGGCCTCCTGGGCACACTGTCCCTCCTGTCCTCCTTCGTGTCTGTGTGGTCCTCCCTGGAGACTGGCTCTCTGATGCCCTACACACATGGCAAGAGAAGGCGGCTCCCACCCTCAAATCCCCAGGCCCTGCTAAGAGCTACTTTAGAGACAGAGAACAGGGTGTGGCCCTCTTGGCCGGTCCAGTCAGCAGGGCGGGGCCGTGAGTCCCCAGCACAGAGATGCCCGAGACCTGCCTCTCGGAAGAGCAGCTCTCAGGACGGCGCCGTGGTGAGCTGGTTCTGCGCCCCAGAAGTCTGCTACGTGTGCAGTGGAACTGCAGCCACAGCCCTTCATGACTCATTATTCCATTTTGAGTTAGGGTGACTGAGACTCAGAGAGGTTATTGTTATTTTGGGATGCTGAGGTCAGGGGTAACTTGCGTTTTCTTCCTTATGCTTCTTTTTTTATTTCCTAAACTTTCTGCCATGAGCAAATGTGGCCTTCATAAAAGCAAGACTCTGTCAGGGGGTTTCTCTGCTACATCGCCTTCAGGAGTTTCCGGGGTTGATGCTTCAGAGACACGAAACCACACCGGTGGCTCCGGAGAGAGGTGTGCGGTGGTGAAACAAGGGGGCGCGGGGCAGACGGCCCGTGCTGGGGTGAGCGCGCGAGTCTGCGCCCTCGGGGTGAGCCCCGGCCGCAGCATTCAGCTGAGGCATTGCTATGAGTGAAGCCTCACAGCCTGTTTAAAAATATAGTGTTGGATCAATAAAATGGCCAGTATTCACATTTGGTTAAAAGTAGCTTTTTTTTTATTACAAAAGAACTTAAAAAAATCCCTGAAAGTTTTAAAAAAATACATAAAGAGAAGACACTTGAAGAAGTCGTTTATTAGGTACTTCTGCAAAGCTGTTGGGGCATATTTATTATTTTGTTTTTGGAATTAGATGTGAAATTCTTGGTAGAGAATGATGGCAACTAAGAAATCATCAGGAAAGACGTCGGCATGAACGGAAGGAAAAACGACCTTGTGAACAAGAGGGTCGTGGCAGGAAGAGGTGAGGATGCCTGGGGGTCCTGGGGCCGGCGTGCTGGGGGTTACTGAGGGGGTGGAACTTGGCCACAGGGTGCCACTATGGTGTCAGTGGCCTCTGGATCTCGGGCTGCAGCCGCACCTCCTGCTGTAGGAACTCTGCTCTCTGCATAATTTCCCCCGGGCATGTTTTCTTTGGGGTTCTCAGAGGTGTCTCACCTGAAAGCACAGGTCTTGCAGGAAACACACGTCGGCAGCAGCTCCTTCCGCCACCTCCTCTGCCTTCATGGGGCGCCCTCCACTTATTCTGGCTTCTCTGAGACTTCTGCTCCTTTTCTGGCCACCCCTGCTCCTCCACCTGGATTGCGCTGGACCTACCGGGCACCTGTCCCCGAGTGCTGCCGCAGTGCCGCCTGGCGTCCCGCCGAAGCTAGCCACGCAGGCTGTGGGAACCGAGGACGTTTGCTGATAGAGGGGGTGGGCGTTCCCCACCTAGGGCTTATGGGAGAGGAATAGGTTTGTTTGTTTTTGCTTATATTTTCTCTTTCCACCATAGGACCCGTATTTTGATATTTTGGTCTGTGAGACTTTATCCCTGGAAATCAATCTAAGCAACAACATCATACAACCTGTCTGCCTGAACTCCCTCTTCTCTCAGTGAATCCTCTCCCCAGAGGCTGTGCAACCGCTCTTGCAAATAGCATGAGGCAGGCCTGCTCCGCCTGCTGCTAATCGTGCTCAGATGTGTCTGCGTCCCAGGGGTCGAAGCGGCTTTGACTCACCCTGGGATCTGTGCCGAGTGTCTGCATCCTCGGAGGGCAGCCCAGACACGGAGCACAGGCGTGAGCCCGCCCTCCCGCAAGCTGGAGTCACGTTCAAGCCAAGGTCAACTGAGTGTTGACCAAGCATCAGCTGCATTCCAGGCACTGATTTTGTCACTTTTATATTTTCTACTCAACCTCATTATAAGAGACCTTACACTTTTATTCCTGGGGAAACAAGATTCAGAGTGATTAATAAGGCATCAGATTTGTAGACTGCATGGCCAATACTGTGACGGTGGACAGACAGGCAGGATCTGAGGCTGACATGCCAGGCGACGCCGTGGGGGGTGATGCTGCACCGTTCTCAGCTGTGGCACCGCCCAGGTCCTCCAGCCAGAGGCCTGGCGTCACCCTTGGTTCCTGTGTCTCCTCACAACCACCAGCAAGTCCTTTGGCTCTGCCTTCCAGATCCCCCGAATCCACCCAACTCCCTTCTCCTCCCTCCAAACCCAACCTAATGCGGGATCAATCTTCGCCCAGTATTGCTACAGTCTTTGAAGTAAGCATAAATGAGCTCACGTCTCTCCTCTGCCTACAACTCTGGTGAAGTGTCAGCTCTCACACCTGCCCTGTCTGGCTCCTCCAGCTCCAATCTGTCTTGCCCACCCCCTCCAGACCATTTGTGTCCATTGCTTAGGACTCTCTGTCGCCCAAATGCCCCTAGTTTTAGCATTGCCCTTGTTGTTCCTTGCTGGAATTTTCTTTTTCTAGCTTGTCACAGGGCTATTTCATTATTATCGTTATGCCCCAGAGCCCACATCACCCCTAGATGGCCTTCCCCGGCCACATTATCCTCGGCTGCCTGCCCCCCGCCCACTGCCGCTACATTAGAAACTTCTCGATATAAGATCATGTCATCAGCA
>CAUYSK010021488.1:0-11188 GCA_963575035.1 Avahi laniger
TTTTGAGAAGAGGAAAAAACAAAGAGTGCAATGTGCACCACGCAATGGGATGGACATATTTGAAACCTGGACTGAGGGGGGGAGGGGGGGCAAAGGCAACACACGTAACCTAAACATCTGTACCCTCATATTATGCTGAAAAAAAAAAAAAGTTTAGGGAGAAAAGCCAAGAGAACAACTTCATGCTTTCAATGGATTGTGGGAAAAAAAAGGCAATTAAATGGGAAAATATAAAGGGATTTCACATTTTACAAGAAATTTTGAGAAACTGTGATAATGAAAACAAGGGACTGGTAGTTTTATTTGGTTTGTGGCTCAAGTAGTTAACTGATTAACTTGTATCTTGTCAGAATCCAAGATTAAATAGTAAATATAAGTTTATTCACAATATATCCATTTGTTGACCATATTCTACTTTGAAAACATAGTAAAAGTCAGTTATATTGGTAAGAAAAATGTTCTGAATGACCAAATGTTTCTACTTTTGTACTATAGTTTATAAAGTAATGAATAGGAATGAGATGTCATGCAAATATTTGGACCTAAAGAAAATAAATCTATGAGTTTAAAGAAAAACAAAACACTGCAGGAAAAAAATTATATGTATAATAAGTTACCATACTCTAAATAATACAAATTACAAATAAAAAACAATTTTATAAAAAAATTATGTGTAAATAATTTGAAAATTATAAAAAATAAAAGATATTTCTAACATTATTCAAAATAACAATTTGAATTAGAAGAGAGAATGTAATTTGGGAGGACTTTTATTTCCCTATTAGACTACTTTAAAAATGTCCTAATTTTTTAGTGGAGATGTTGAAAAAGTAGTCTGGAGGGATATATGTATGTTGTGTACACATGTGCTAAGTAAAGTTAAACTTTGAGTATCTCATTTCTTATTAGAAGAGTCACTTATTTTATCAATTTTTGTATACTCTCTGCCTCTCTCTTTAGGATATAATTTAAGTGATTTATCATAAGCAGTCTTTCTCAGAGTTTATGCATGTAAACCCTGGTGTGTGACTAATCTGAAAATTACCCAAGGTTTTATATTTCTCTCTTGATATTTTAAGTCAAGACTCAATAAAGACTTAAATTAAAAATCTAAAAGAAAACAGAAAAGATAATTTAACAATATTAACTATGTATACTCAAGGAGATGAAAAAACCCTTATAGACAGGAGAAAATTAAAATGAAATCTAAGGGAAATTACAAGAAATATAAGTGTGTCATAGAGCCTCAAATGAAGAGTCAACTGAGGGAAATGATGATTAAAATTGATAAAGAAATTAGAGAAAACTTTTAAAAATGCTTAAATAGCAAAGAAGTGTAACACTAAAAAAATGAAAAACAGATGCATGCAAAAGGAAAAGAGTATAAAATATACAATTTAGAAATATGTTTTGAATTGATACAGAAAATTTACTTGATTTTCCACTTGCTTTCATTTAGTGCAATCTTATTACTATCTCTCTCACTGGCAGAAACCATTATCATCAATTACTTAATCTATGCTCAATACTCTTTATGAGAATGTGTATATTAATATATGTAATTTTAAAAAAATTATCAGAGTTTAATATGTACATAAATGATAAAGTATATGCATTATTTTTAATTTGTTTTTCTCACTCAACATTTGTGATTTTAAAATGTATTCTCTTTGATATATAAAAATGTAATCTAAATAGAACACATTCATTTTCAATGTCATGTAATGAGTAGTCCACTATATCAATGTACATATTAGTTTTATATTCTATTTATTCTGACATTAAAACATATATGTATTTCCTGAGTTCACATGCAATTATTTTTCTACAAGTATAACTTTTAGGTAAGTACATTTTAAGTTTTTCTAAATTTTGCAAATGTTCACCAAAATAACTCTTAAAACTTACAATACTATCAGAAGTGTATACAAGGTCTAATTGTCTCCAATCTGTTTAAACAATTGCTATGAGAAATTTAATTTTCGCCTATCTTGTTGGATGTGAAAAATTGACTCATTTTAATTTGTATTTCTTTGATTATTAATCATGTCAAACAAATTCTTATATATGTTTTGGCAAAAAATATGTACTCTTCAGGAAAATACTTGTTTACTCTTTTCTTCTTGATTTATAGAAGCTATTTACATATCAAAATCTTACCATTTTCTCTATTTCATACAGTATACACATATTCTAGGCAACTCTTTGTTCTTTAATTGTGTTTATACAGCTTTTTAAATTTTTGGTTTTAATTGTGTTTTATATTTTGATGTAGTCTGACTAATCAATCATTCTTCATTCATGTCTAACAAATAATTTTCCTGTATTTCATAAATATATATTCCAAATATATATTATATTTCTGTAACAGACTTTTTCCCTTTAATATGTTATTTGATATAAATGTATATTAATTATGTGTGTGAAATGAGGTAACTCAAATGGCTTTATGTCATGCATTGAATAATCCTAATGACTTGTATTGCCACTTTTATCATATACCAACACCTTAGAAATGTTTGTGCATGTTTCTAGACAATCTGTTCTATTCCATTGCATTGTATGTACAAATTTGTGTTAATGAGTACTATATTTTAATTCACATCCAGATAAACCTTGTTGTGTTGTGTTTTTCTTTATTGCACTTTGCATATGTTGCATTTTTTACAGATTGAAAGATTGGGGCAAACCTGCCTGAAGCGGGTCTATCAGTGCCATTTTTGCAACAGCACATGCTCTCTTCATGTCTCTCTGTCACATTTTTGTAATTTTTGCACTGCTTCAAAGTTTTTCATTATTATTATATCTGTTATGGTGATCTGTCACCAGTAGTCTTTGATGTTATTATTGTAATTGTTTTGGAGCTCCATGAATCATGCCCATATAAGATGGCAAACTTAATCAATAAACATTGTGTGTATTCTAACTGTTCAACCCATCTCATTTCCATTCCCTCTCTCTCCATCCACCTCCATCCCCCGCCCTCCAAGCCTCTCCATTCCCTGAAACACAACAATATTGAAATTAGGTCTATTAATAACCATATGATGATTTCTAAGTGTTCAAGTGTAAGGAAGAACCTCAGTTCTCTCACTTTAAAACGAAAGCTAGAAATGATTAGGCTTAATGAGGAAGACATGTAGAAGGCTGAGATAGGTCAAAACTTAAGCCTCTTATGCCAAACAGCCAAATTGTAAATAAAAAGGGAAAGTTTTTGAAAAAATTAAAAAGGCTACCCTAGTGAACATGCGGATGATAAAGTAAAGCAGCCTTATTGCTGATATGAAGATAGTTTGAGTGGTCTGGATAGAAGATCAAATCAGCCACAACATTCTCTTAAGCCAAAGACTAATCTAGAGCAAAGCCCTCGCTCTCTTCCCTTCTATGAATCTATGAACAATGAGAGAGGTGAGAAACCTGGTGTAGAAAAGTTTGAAGCTAGCAGGGATTGATTCATGAGGTTGAACACATTAACTGCCATGTAAGTTGTATTTAACTCACTCTAGTTTTGAGCCCGGGGCCTCATGAAGCATATGTAACTCATACATATCTTCACCTTGGGAGCCACAAAAACTATTTTTCAAGTTGAGTATAACTCATGAACAGAAAACAATAAAAAACAACAAATTTTTCATTAAATTCAAAAGGTTTTATTTTCAAAGACTTTATGCTATTTTCCTAATAAAACACAGTGGTCCCATGGAAAAACTTTTTTCTAGTGTGGCAGTCAATGTGTTAGGTAAAGAAGACATATCCATGACATAGAAGTGCAAGGTGAAGCAGAGAGTGCTGATATAGAAGCTACAGCAAGTTGTGGAGATCTAGCTAAGATAATTGATGAAAGTAGCTACACACTAAACAACAGATTTTCAATGTAGACAAAACTGCCTTCTATTGAAAGAAGATATCATTTAAGTAGAATTTTTAAAGCTAGAGAAAGGAATTCAGTACCTGGCTTCAAAGCTTCGGTCAAAGCTGACTCTCTTGTTAGGGGCTAATAAAACTGGTGTCTTTAAGTTGAAGCCAATGTTCATTTATCACTCCAGAAATTTTAGGGACCATAAAAATTATACCAAATTTACTCTGCCTGTGCTCTATAAATGGAACAGAATGCCTGGATGACAGCATATCTGTTCATAGCATGGTTTAAAGAATATTTTTAAGCCCACTCTTGAGTTCTGTTGCTCAGAGGGAAAAAAAAAAAGATTTCTTTCAAAATATTACTGTTCATTTAAAAATGCATCTGGTCACCCAAAAACTCTGATGGAGATGTATGAAATAATTAATATCATTTTCATGCCTGCTAACACAACATCCATTCTTCAGTCCATGAGTCAAGGAGTAATTTAGAATTTTAAGTCTTATTATGTAAGAAATACATTTTGTAAGGCTATAGCTACCATAGACATTGATTCCTTGATGGATCTTGGAAAAACAAATTGAAAACCTTCTGGAAAGGATTTACCATCCTAGGTGTCACATTAAGAACATTTGTGATTCATTGGAGGAGGTCAAAATATTAACATTAACAGGAGTTTGAAAGAAGTTCATTTCAATATTCATGGATGACTTTGAGGAGTTAAAGACTTTGGTGGAGGAAGTAACAGCAGATGTAGTAGAAATAATTAAAGAGCTAGAATTAGAAGTGGAGCCTGAATATGTGACTGAATTGGTTCAATCTAATGATAAAACTTGAACAAATGAGGTGTTGCTTCTTATGGATGAGCAAGGACAGTGGCTTCTTCAGGTAGAATCTACTCCTGGTGAAGATGCTGTGAACATTCTTGAAATGACAACAAAAGATCTAGAATACTACATAAATTGAGTCGATAAAGCAGTAGCAGTTTTGAGAGGATTGACTCCACTTTTGAAAGAAATTCTACTGTAGGTAAAATGCTATTGAACAGCATCACATTGCTACAGATAAATCTTTCTTCAAATGAAGAGTCAATTGATGCAGCACATGTCATTGTTGTCTAGGTTTAAGAAATTGCCACAGCTGTCCAGACCTTCAGCCACTACGACCCTGATCAGTCAGCAGCCATCAACATTGAGGCAAGACCCTCCACCAGCAATTCATGTAACCAAAATATTTGTACCCTCATAATATTCTGAAATAAAAAAAAAACCACAGGTAGTATATGAAGACAAGCTTCACTTTATTTATTTTATTAGAAGAAAGATGGTAATGTAACAAATATGGTGCTATTTAAAGTTGAAGCATTCAAAATTCCAAGCACATATATTTTTATTATTGAATATATAGGCCATATGTCAGGGTAGTTGAAGATAACACATTATTGGATGAGGGAAACAAAATTCTCTACTGAAGGAAATAGACTTTCTTTATATTGGTCATCCTGGGAAGGGTTTCACTCTTGCCAAGAAATGTGGCATGTCTTGGAATATAAATTGCACGCAAGCAGCCAGTTAACCTTGAAGCATTTCTGATGGTGTAAATGAGTCAACACAACTTAAAGGAGACTATTCATATGGTCTTATCCATTACCAAACTTTCAGAAACATGTCTTTGCTACTGAAATGGGCTCACTTGTATTGTTGGAAATAGCTAAAGTTTACAGAGACTCTTCTGTATTTTATAGCAGCATATAAATATTTAAAAAATGTCTGGTAATTATAAAGGTGGCTATTTCTAATGACTAGACAAATGGCAAAACTAATGTGATTACAAAATGTTAATTTCTGAAACAAACATGACAAAATGTAGACATTTGCTAATTTAAAGTGGTAGTTAAAAGGGTGTTTGTTATATTACTTTCTGTACTTTTTTGTATGTATGAAAAATTTCATAATATAAAGTATAAACTTGTTAGACAGTACAGGCTGATGTTTAAAACCTTCATTATGGTACATATCACTTTTACTCAAATTATTTACATGGTTTTATGTCCAGACTTCAGCATACAGCAAAAATCATGACTTATTCATCTTTGTATTCTCAAAACCTTAAATAAAATATGAAATCATAAATAATGAATGCATAATAGGTAAATGATCTAATTAATGAACAATACAAATAAATGCAGAGTGTATATGACATGTTTGTTGTACTATGCATCGAAATATTTATAAGTGAAGTGTTTGGGTAGGGAAATTGGCAAAAATTAAATCAGTAGAAATAAGTCTAAATAATGAAGGGTCCCATAAGCCTGACAGACTGTGGGACTTCATTCTGAGAAAATAATCCAGGATTATTTTTCAATGTGGGATGTGGGCAGAATATGTGCAAAATATTAACAAGAACATGCATGCAGCAGTGATGTATAATATAAAGATAAATTGTAAAGGAAGTTACTTTTTTTCCAAGGGAAATCAATTGAAACAATCTTGATATGTGGAGTTTACAGTCTAGACTACTTACATGAGTAAGGGAAAGGAAAGGAATATATGTAAATACAAATATTAACTCAGAATAACACCACAAAGTAGGTAATACAATTGTCTTAATTTTAAAGAGAAGTACACTGAAGCACAGAGAATTTAAGTAACTTACTCAAAGTTTTGCAGCCAGGCGTTCTGGCCCAGGAATCAATGCTTGTCCTCAGGGGTTAAATAGCATATTATAGTCAGCTGAAAAGCAAATTGGTAAAGTAAAAGATCCCATTATTGAAAAGTATCAGAATGCTACACACAAAGCAATGAGTTGGAAAATATCAAATAAAAATTAAAGAAGGGAAAATAAATCCATCAGACTAAACATATGATTAAGAATGGTTCAAATTACTCAAGAAATAAAAACTATAGAAGGACATTTTTTGAAGAGATAATGATCAAAAATTACCCAGGACTGGGAAACGACATGAGTTTTCAGGTTTAATATGTCAATAAATGTTAAGTCAGATTAAAATAAAATGACAAATACCTTGACACACGGTTACGTCACAGTGTTTTAGAAAACAACGGGTAAAAAAAAAAATTACTTAAACTGAATGAAAATCAGATTCTTAGGGAAAACATGATTATAAAACAGACATTGAATTTTTCATCAGCAATAATGAATGTCAGATAAAGACCAGGGATATCTTAACTATGCTGTGAAGAAAAAGGAGCTTTGAGCCTACTACAATTTTCTGCTTAGTCCAACAACCGCTAAAGAGAGAAAGTGGAAAATATCTGTCACCATGGTGAACAGTAAAGATGTGGAATCTTCCTTGCCACTCCACAAAAGTTTGAAATACATAAGTGAAACTCAACAGTGAGAAGTTGAAGATATGCAGCTCACGGGGTGATCAGTAGCTCATACATGACTTAGGTCCTGAGTTGGAATCCAAGCTTTGGAAGGAATTGAGCCTGCTGGCACTGGGCAACGTATATGGGTATATAACTGGGATTCATATGCAAAATCAGGAGCAGGAAAATTGTTTCCAGCACATTTGTTAGTAAAAGATAGCATAGGAATTTTACTCCTTTTTTTAATAATTCTTTTATTAAAAATTTTTAATTATTACATGACGTTCATTATCGTAACTACTGGAAAGAAAATGCCTAACACATATACACACCTAACTTAAGGAAGTTAGGTTCAATGGGAAGATTGCCAGATAGAAAAGTAATTTTTACTGCATTACCTGATAAATGTTCATTCTTGTCAGATAAGTTACAACATGGATCCCAAGCTCTATCTAGAACCCTAAGAGACCCAGCACAGAGTGTACTCATGAGGTTAGCTGTTGAACTGTACAGTGGGGAGGTGGCAAACTCAGAAGTCCATTCAGGGGTGAAACTGAATTAAGTAAAGTTTCCTGCCTGTGAGACTTCAGAGAAAGGTAGAATCCAAGTATCAGAAAATATGTTGGCACACTGAGATATCCAAAGAGATGATCTAAAGTATAGCCTATTAAGAATAGCCTGACTTGATTTTTTGAATCAAAAACTGTTATTTATATTTTTCTTTCATTTTGTTTTGTTTTGTTTTCAGTTTGGTTTAATAAGGGTTCTGTATGGAGAGGGACACTAAGTAACTCTGGCAGAAATAAAAGGAAATTAATATCAATAAATCACTGAAAATATAAAAAACCTCCCTTACCTAGGATATCTGCAGTGATATTCATGGCTAGCATCACAGAGGATTTAGTATTCAAACTGTTTTGGTTTACCATTAAGACAAAAAAAGAAGGAGGAACATGCTAAGACTTGGAGGTATGATATTGCAGCATGTCTGTGGCAGTGAAAAAAGTTTTATAAGATTGAATTTTAGCCAGTGGGATTATAAGTGATTTGGGATAAGTAAATACTGAGTCAAATTTAGACTTGAGGTAAGCATGAAACATCTAGAGGATGCATAATTCATAAATGGTTGAAATGCTGATCTGAAATTCTAGAAGAAGACTTTTGCCATTTGCAAGGCATTAGTACATAAGTAGCTCACAGGTAAGGTGAATGAGATCATCCAGGTAGAATACACATACACACATAATTTTAAAAAAGGAAAAAGAAAGAGCATTTTATTGTCAATTGAGTATTAGGTAAGTATGCTAATTGTATCTTATAAAAATACTTTCATAAGTGTATCAGTGTAATATTTTAATAGATGAGAAAGGAGAATCAAAAAGTTTTGTCTTTCCAAAGATCATACATAATAGTTTAACCTAAAAGTCAAATCAACTCATGGGGAGTTTGCTCTGATCAGTTGATGGAGGAAGAAAAGACACAAAGCTGGTTTACAGATGGTTCTATATGTATATACAGGCGCCATGTAAATGTGGACAGATGGAGCACTCCAGCTGCTATCTGGGACAACCCTGAAAGATTGGACTACTACTGCACAGTGCAGTAAGGAAGAGTATGTCTGGAATGCAGGAAACCCCTTAGGGCATCTCTCAGTATTACCATGTCTTGTGATTAAGGTCAATAGAAAACTACAACACCCTAACCCTGGCAGGATTATGAATGGCCCAGAATCTTCAAGAATGAAGTTTTGAGTCACCTGTCCAGGTAAAAAATGATGACCAGCTGAGATTCTTGCCGAAAGCAAAGGAGATACAGAATGGGTAGAAGAAGGTAATTGTAAATACAAGCTGTGATCATGGGAACAATTACAGAAATGAGGACTGATTGTCCTGAGTATTTCTTCCTTATATTTTATGAATTTGTGCATATATATACACATAAATTTAGTAATTAAACAATGTATTTTTTTCTCTCTTATTCATTTATCCTGTAATGTAAGATGTATTGACTTTATATCAGTATTTAAAGGTTGTTAATTTTACATCATAATATTTAAGTTATGAGATATCAGAAGAGGAGTAAAAATATAAGGCTATTACCTCCTTCTGGGGAAAAGATTAGTGTATTTAATTTTCAATTGTATACAGGAGAGTTGTATCATGCTGGGTGGAATAATGACCTTATGATTGTTGTTATCTGGTGATTAAGTATGATTTAAGGAAATGTGCACAAGTATCAAGTTGACAAGGGGTCAACTTATGATGATTAATTTTAGGCATCAACTTGACTGGGGGTAAGGGGTGCCCAGACAGCTAGTAAAACATTTTTTTTCTGGGTGTGGGTCTGGAAGAGATTTCTTAAAGAGCTTAACATTTAAATGAGTTAGTAATGACTGAGTAAAAAAGATCCGCCCTCACTAATGTGAGCCAACCTCATCCAATCCATTGAGGGCCCAGGGAGAAAATAAAAGCAGAGTAAGGGTGAATTCTCTCCATCTTTCCTTGCACTGGGACATCTCTCTTCTTCTATCCTCTGACTGGGAGCCCCTGGTTTTCAGGATCTTGGACCCTGGGACTTACACCAACTTTTGGCCTCAGACTGGCAGCTACACCATCAGCTTCCCTGGTTCTTAGGGCTTCATACCTGGAATGAATTACACCATAAGCTTATCTAGTTCTCTCAGCACATCACTACCTACCTAGCATTTAAATATTGAAGATTTTTGAGATGTTTTGTTAAATTTCTTCTCTTATCTCTTTCCAAAATTTTCCTAGAAAATATATATGTATATGATGGTTTCCAGAGATAATATCTCCTGTCTAAACTGTCTATTAAAAGTGACAGAAATATGTTAATTTCTTGCCATCTGTATTTGAATGTCTCAAAGACAATTATTTGAAAGCATCAACACTCCAGTCTTCTAGCCCTGATTCCTTTTTCGTTGTTTGTTCTTTCAGAAAATTTAATAAACTATCCTACTAACATACTCATTACAAAAATAAACAATAGTTGATATCTTGTAAGGAGTTGGTCAGTGGGCTTATAATTGAGTGAAGATTTAATAAAGCATTTTTTAAAAATTTTGACTCATTGTTCCTTTTAATTTAAGAATATTACGGGGGTACAAACATTTTGGTTACATATATTGCCTTTGTCTCACCCAAGCCAGAGCTACAGAAGTGTCCATCCCCCATGTCGTACGTGCACTCCATTAGTTGTGAGTTTACCCAGCCACACCACCTCTCTTCCACCTGCTCTGCACCCATGAATATTACTTTCATGTGAGCACCTAAGTATTGATCAGTTAGTACCAATTTGATGACGAGTACATGTGGTGCTTGTTTTTCCATTCTTGTGATACTTCACTTCAAGGATGGGCTCTAGCTCCACCCAGGATAATATAAGAGATGCTAGTTCATCATTGCTTTTAAAAGTGGGAAAAAGAGATGAACAAAAACTTTTCAAAAGAAGGCAGAATAATGGCCACCAAACATGTAAAAAATGCTCAGCATCTCTAATCATCAGGGAAATGTAAATCAAAACGACAATGAGGTATCACCTAACTCCAGTGAGAATGGCCTTTATCAAAAAGTCTCAAAACAACAAATGCTGGCCAGGATGTGAAGAAATAGGAACATTCTTACCCTGATAGTGGGACTACAAATTAGTATAACTTTTGTGGAAAGTAATTTGGAGATATTTCAAAGAACTAAAAATACAAATACCGTTTGATCCAGCAATCCCACTATTAGACATCAACCCAAAGGAAAAAAAGACATTCTATAATAAAGACATCTGCACTTGAATGTTTATGGCAGCATAATTCACAATTGCAAAGATGTGGAAACAACCCAAATGCCCATCAATACATGAGTGGATTAGCAAATTTTTGAAATTATATGCTTTCACTTAGTTTTCCTGACAATTTTAACCATTAACAATTGTAATCTCTTTACTTTTCTATTCGATTGATAATTACATCTCCTTCCCACTCTGT
>CAUYSK010021489.1:0-33935 GCA_963575035.1 Avahi laniger
GAGACCAGCCTGAGCAAGAGCGAGACCCCGTCTCTACTAAAATTGGAAAGAAATTAATTGGACAACTAAAAATATATAGAAAAAATTAGCCGGGCATGGTGGTGCATGCCTGTAGTCCCAGCCACTTGGGAGGCTGAGGCAGAAGGATCGCTCGAGCCCAGGAGTGTGAGGTTGCTGTGAGCTAGGCTGACGCCACGGCACTCTAGCCCCGGCAACAGAGTGAGACTCTGTCTCAAAAAAAAAAAAAAAAAAAAAAAGATAAAGTGTTGTGCTTTGGCCATCTCTTTGGACTTTGAGGTTTTGTGAAGATTCATATACATGTCAAACTAATGCAATTCATATGCTTTTCTCCTGTCAATCTGGCTGGCTGCTAAGCAGGTGTCGGAGGTGACCTCCGGGTCCCCTGCAATCCCGTTTTACAGACGGAGATATGGAGGCCTGGCCAGTGCCTGATTCCAAGCCCCTTCTCACTTCACACGTGGATGTTGGGGCCGGCTCTGGGTGTCGGAATCCTCCCTGCCATTTTCAGAGATGGGGGGAAAGGCCCGTCCCTCTGGAAGAGTGGCTGAGCTGGGGTGCTGGGGGGGACCGAGGGGAAAGCGGGTGGCTTTGAAAACCCTCCCTCAAGTCCTTGTGGTTCTGTGACTCGATGCTACCTAACCCCCCGTGTCCTTTCAAGAGGGTCCCCGCAACAGCCACAAGAGCTGCTCGTTTCCTGTGAGTCACACAGCCGGGTTATCTGCGACGTGGGCCTTCTGAGTTTCGCTTTGTGCCCCTCTCGCTGGTTCTTTTCTCTTTCCACCTCCGCGGCCTCGCCCACCACGGAGCCTGTGTGACAGCGGGCCTGTGCCCTCCAAAGGTGATTGTCATTGCCCCAGCACTGTGAGAGCGCCCATCGCCCCGTGCCCACTTCAACACTGGAGGTCACCGATCTTTTCAATTTTTGCCAATTTGATAAGGAAGAAATAGACTTTTATTTTTATCTTAATGTGATCTTCCCAGATTACTAATGAGGTTGGAAGACTCCCTCCAATATGTTTATTGGCCATTTGGATTTACTCACTTATGTATTTGCCCTTTTTTCCTCCATACTGGGTTGTCTTTTTTAAGTTATAGGCATACATTTTTATATAATCTGTCTCATAGATAGATATACAGCCAGTTCTTTCTCCCAGTCTATCTCTTGTCCTGTGACCTTCAAGTGTTTTGGTCATAGAGAAGTTGTAAGTTACGATGTAGTCAGGTTTCTGCACTTTGTAGTATTGTGTAAGCAGGCCTTTCCTACCCAAGGTTACACATCTCTTTTCCTATGTTTTCTTTGAATACTTCTACAGTGTTGTGTTCTATGTTTAGTTCTTTAATTCATCTGGAATAAATTTTGGTGAATGATGTGAAATAGAAAATAAAATATAGGTTTTTTTTCAAATGGATAGCCAATTGGCCCACATTATTTATCAAGTAGCTGCATTTCCAACTACTGGAAGTACAGCCTCACCGTATGTGAGATCTGCACGTGCTCGGGGGCCAGAGAGTGGACATGTGGTTGTCATTGCCCCGGCATCCATTTGTCCTTCCGGTAGCCACCTCCGACTTCCCCATCCTCAGGAGGAACAGGGTCCAAGGCTTGAGCCCACCTGTCCGTCTCATTGTCCTGGCACTGCAATTGGTTCAGGGTTGGCCATGTGACTCAGGTGGCCAATTGGGCCCAATCAGAACTTACCCTGGGCATTTGTCCGAGTGACCAGCTGAATCCTAACTATTCCCGTGGAGCTTAAAGGGAGAGGCTAGAAGTGGCTGCAGTTGTCACACAGCCAGGAGGTGAAAAGAAATCTGAAAATGAAACTGACACACCGAGGCCAATGGACTTGAGCTGAGAGACAGTGACTTTAAGCTTCCTCATCCCATCACGCCTACAGCCGGCTACTCCCGTGTCCCTAAAGCTTTTAATTAACAAACCAGTTCCCTTTGTGCTTACGTGGGTGGGATTGTGTTTTCTGTCGTTGCAAGGGAGCCGTCTCCTGTATCTGTACTCTTTACTCTCATCCACTGATGTTGTTCTTGTCTTCTCAAGTTCTCGTTCTTCCTCTCTGCCTGCCTCCTCTCCCCCTCTTTCTTTTCTTCCTTTCATTCTTCCTTTTTTTTTTCTTTTATGCTTCTGGAGTGTTCTAGTGTACTTTCATTTCCAAAGGGATTTTAGAATCAACATGTCAACTTTTATTTAAAAATCCCATTAGTGTTTCAATTGGGATGACATTTAATTTATTGGCTGACTTAGGGAGAATGGACACCTTTACAAGACTGAGTCTTCCCATTAAGAAATATGTTTTTCTCTATATTTATTAAGGTTTCTTTTGTATCTTATAATAAAAGTTATTAATACTCTTCTTATAAGTCATACTTCTCATGAAGTTTATTAATGGTTTTAAAATTATTTTTTATAATTATGAATTTTTTTCTATTACAATTTCTAAATGAGTAATGCTGATATAGGGAAAAAATTTTTTTTGCTTGAATTTGACCATATTCCTGAACTCACTTAATGATTCTAATAGTCTTTTAAAAATTCTCTTGGATTTTAGAGATAGATGATCATATTATCTAAAAATAATAACTTTAGTTTCTTTCTGGAATTTATAATTAATATTTCTTTTTCTTGTCTTATTATATAGGCTAGACCTTCCTGTACAATGTTTGGAATAGTGACCACCCTTACTCCTTTCTAAATCTAATGGGAATATTTTTAATACTTCACCACTAACTGTAATTCCTGATCTAGGTTTCAAATAGACACGTTTATCATGTTAAAGAGATTCCTTTTATTCCTGGTTTGCTAATTTAAAAACATCTTGAATGGATTTTTAACTTCAAAAATTGTTTTGGCATCTATTGAGATGGCTTTTTAATATGTTATTATTGAAAAATACATTAACAGATTTTTTTTCAATGTTGACTATCTTTGCATTCCTCAACAAATATTACTTGGTCATGATGCTTTATTCTTTTAATACATTGCTGAATCTAAACTTCTAATGTTTTGTTTAGGATTTTTGCATCTATGTTTTTAAGTATTTTTTTCCCTCGTGTTATCCTTAGTTTTGTTGTCAAGGATATAGTAGCCTTGTAAATGTGTTAGGTAGCTTTCTCTCTTTTCCAACATTTTGGAACGGTTTATATAACTTGTGGATCATCTGTTGTTTGAAGGTTTCATAGAACTCTTAAAATTGGGCTGGTATTTTTTAGGTATGAATCTTTTATAAACGCTTGCGTTTCTTCTATGGTTATTAGTCTTTTTAATATTCCTTGGGTCAATTTTGGTAAAATACCAACATTTTCCCAGAGTAACACACAGACAGAAATCTGCTATCAAGATTTTCAAATGTATTAATGTAAATCTTACACAATAGTCTGTTAAGTATTTAAAAGCCTCCTCTGCGTCTGTGATCTTGTCCCCTTTCTCAGCTTTAATGTTTATGACTATTTTACATATTTTCTCTTGATCACCTTTGCCTATGTTATTGTCTATTTTACTATTTTTATTTTTAGATGAAGTGGCTTTAACACACTGTGCTGTCCCTATTTTGCTCACTCTGCCATGACTGGTGGCACATTGCTGTGCTCACCCTTTGGAAGCCTTGCCCCACATAGAGCGCTAGCCGCTTAGACTTGTGTCCCAGAAGCCGTGACAAGTTCTCCCCGAACAGGCGCCTCATGCAGCTGGCTGGGCGGGTGCTGTTGGCTCCCTGGGAGGTGTTTCCGGTGGGGGTGGCTGCCTGTGGCCCTTTACTGGGCTCGCAAGATGGGAGTGAGCTCGGATGTGCTTGGTTTCACATGGGGAGGTTATGTCATTGTTTTTTGGGCAAAGTTTCCTCACAAGGGTTTTGAGAGAGAATCTGAGAACGTAGGCTGAGAGTAGCCAAAGCGTCTACCTGCCTCAAGGCCCTTGGAAGGGAAGCCCTGGGTGCTGGGGCTGTGGCCCTGCAAGATGACCCCACTCCCCTGGGGGCTGTCTGGACCCTCCCTTAGCCCCTCCCTGCTGTGCCCACTGTTGTGCTGGGACAGGCCCTCGGACTCCCCCCCAGCACACTGGCGGACGTCCTCCCTGGCTGGGCCCGCTGTCTCCTAGGCTGAGGACAGGCGAGATCACAGCTTCATAAAGAGATTTTCCAGGGAAGACTTTCTGAGGAGGAAAATTGGCCCCAACAGGAGCAGGTTTCTTGGCGGGAAGGTGAGAACGGCAGCAGCCAGAGCAGCAGTTTGCAGACGGACGTGAGTGTCCCCACGGCACCTTGCATGCTAAAGAGTATGAGTGATTCCTGAGTGACCCGCTGCACCTGTCCCAACTGTCATCTCTAAACGGAATTGATGGAGCTTTCCCCAGACACCCCCTGAGCGTGGGCAGGACATCCCCGCCATCGGTGGAGCAGAGGCCGCCGCTGTGGCTCCGACGGGCATGCGCGCGGCTGCTGCCACATTGAGGACTCCCACATGTGAGCACGTGTGTGCTGTCACACCTGCTGGTGGTGTTCAGGCTGCGTGAGGAGGACCCGGGACTCAGAGGGAAGCCGTTTGTGCAGGTCACTCAGTGAGTAAGGGGCGCCGCCCACCACACACTTCCGGTCTGGCAAGGCTTTGGGAGTGCCGTCCACTCCAGGTGGTGCCAATAGGGACCCTTTTGCCCAGTTTTGTTGATACAACAAAGACAACCAATGAATGCTTTTAGGAAATAGTTGGGAGACATGATTGGGGAGAAATGAACAACGTCTAAATCATTAAACCTTTTTAAGAGAAGCCCTAACAGATACACTACAGATGGTAACAAGGAGTGACCTTTGGTATGGCCCAGCCGGGGTCCTGGCAGCACCTGCTGAAAGGAAGGGACCAGGGTCACAAGGGGTTGATTACTCATGGTTTGTAAACTAATCTGTGCTTAATAAGCAAGTCTGCATGGTCTAAATGGCTTCCAAAAAGCTTGAAAGCAGTTTGGGTTCTTAAGAAAGTTATGTAAGTCCCTGCCATCTCATTTGCTCTGTCACTGGGTCTGCAGACCTTGTTTTTGTTTTGCTTGTTAAATCATAAACAGATGCTTATGTTTAGACTGCGGGCAACAGCTTAGACACGGGCTTTGCTATTTCTCCTCTGCCCAGCCCGCTCTTCCTAAAGGTAGAGAGGGGATTCTAGAAGGCTAGAGACCTGGTCCGGGGAAATGGGGATGTACATCCTGCCTGTTGGGTCCTCACTGCCAGCTGAGGGATGGAGTGACAGGGAGGGAGGTGCCCAGCCCGGTGCCCGACACAGGGCATGCCCAGGGCGTGCTCCCTGCTGTTCCCTCAAGCTCTTTGGAATTCCCAAATCCAGCCTTGCCCGCCTTCCTCTGGTCCAGAGTGTGGACTCGGCAGCCCATACTCTGTGAGGCCCCTCGCTCTGGCAACCTGTGGGAGTCACTTCCCAGTGCCGAGGAGAGTGGGGTCGATGGGGGCCAGGGTAGCTGGGAGCCTCACAGTGCAAGATAGCCCAGCATTGAGGGAGGGGCCAGAGAGAAGGGAGGGCCCTGAGCCGGGAGGAGAGGAGTGATTTAGGGCCCCTGGGCGCCCCCACAGGCCCTGGGGCAGCTGAGGGGCAACGTCAAGGGAAGAACAGATGGGGGAGGGTGTGGACTGAGGGCAGGAGGGACACACACACAACAGTGGGGACAATGCCACACGCCACTGGCTGCAGACACTCCCAGTTCAAATCCCACCCTTCCCAGCAATTAAGTAACTGGGGGACTTTGGGCAAGCTATCAGACCTCTCTGAGCCTCTGTTTCCTCATTTGTAAAGTGTGGCCCTTAGGAAGATCAAATGAAATCAGGGCCCGTCCAGCAGCAAGCACATAAACAGTGGGAGGTAAAGGTAAACACACCCACTTCTTCCCCTTGGCGTTTGTTATAAGTTAGTGCCTCCTACGCATGTGTGCCTGGGGGCAGGGGGACCTGGCTGGCTCTGGTGGAAGTCCCTTCCTCCAAAGATGGTGGCTCCCTAAGCTGTGGGTTTCCGTGCAAGGGGGAAGGGCAGTGAGGAGGAGGCTGCTCCTCTCTGCTAGGGGAGCCCTGGAGGGGAGGAGCAGAGGGAGTGGGCAGGGCAGGGGCAGGGGCCAGCCCAGCTCTTCTCAGTTCTCTTCTCAGCAGCCGTCTCTGAGTTCTCCTCTCTCCCCCCCAACCCCCAGTCTCATTTCCCACAGCATCTGCCCCTCCCCCGAACAATCCGCTATCACTGATTTTAATTCACTTTGGTCCAACAAACGTTTTCTTGTCTGTGAATTCCTTTTTCAGCCCCGGCTTTGTGGGAACACTGAGATGAACGAGCCTCGGCCCTACCCTCGATGAGCTTCTGGTCCTGCGAGGCGTGGGAGGACATGGCGACATTCAACCATGCGTTCAGCACGTTTCTCCTACTGTGTGCCAGGCCCGTGCTGGGGGCTGCGGAGCCAGTGGAGAGGGAGACAAAATGAGACAGTGCTCAGGCCAGAGCAGCCTCCCCCTCCCGGCCGGCCTCTGCTCTGGGAGGGCTTCAGGGATGGCAGAGTGGGCGAGGGCTGGGCAGGCCTGGAGTGGCCGCAGCCTGCCTGGGTGTGAGGGTGGAGCCCCTGGTGTGGGCGGCTGAGCTGGACCCACGTTCCAGTCCTGGCGTGACGGTGGATGGGGGGTGCAGGAAGGCCGGGGCAGAGGCTGGCTGAGAAGCTAGGGGCAAGCTGTGGAAACCGCCTGGTGGTTTCGCAAAAGGTTAAACACAGAACTACCGTATGACCCAGTAATTCCACGCCTAGGCATAGATTTACAAGAATAGAAAGCAGGGACTCAGACAGATACTTGTACGTCAGTGTTCATCGTGGTGTTACTCAAAATCACCAAACGTGGGGACAGCCCAAGTGTCCATCGGTGGATGAAGGGAGCCACAACGTGTGATGTGGACACACGACAGAATACTACTGAGCCACAAAAGCAATGACATTTTGATACATGCCACGGCACGATGGACCTTGAAAACATCAAGCTACGTGAAATAAGCCAGAAACAGAAGACAAATATTACGCGATTCCACTTATACGAAGTACCTAGATTAGGCAAATTCATGAGACAGAAAATAGACAGAGGTTTCCAGAGGCTGGGGGGAGTTACTACTCAGTGAGGGCAGAGTTTTTGTTGAGAACGATGAAAACATTTTCAGTTCAGATAACAGGGGCGGTTACAAATGCTGTGAACGCATTTAATGCCACTGAATTGCGCCCTTACAAATGGTTAAAATGATAAATACATTTATTTTGCCACATTAAAAAAATCGCATGGCAGGGTGGTGTGGGGAGGCTGCCCCCTGAGAACATCCCCTGGGCGGGTCTTGTGTGGAAGACGTTTGTGGAGACCAGGAAGGAGCGATGTCGTCGAGGGGCCATGGGTGGGGCGGCCCCGGAAGGCTGGGGACAAACACGCATGTTTCTAAAATGGGGCTGAGTGTATCTGCCTCCATGGATCGTTGGGAACATTAAAGCGGCTGATATATGTACAGTCCTTAAAACGGTACAGTAAACGCTCAAGAAATGCTATTTATTTGTGTTTACTTCTGGCGTCTGTGAGAGAAAAGCACGGAAGTGAGGGGGCAGGGAGGGGGAGTGAGGTCTCTCTCGAAGGCTCCAGCTTGGGAAGATGCTTTACCACACGACGGCATGGTGAGCCCCAGAGCCCACGTTACCGTGGCGGGGGGAGAGGCGTGGGCCTCGTGTGGTGGCAGGACCTTGGGCAAAGGTCCCCGTGCCTGACGGTGCTCGTCCCTGTGAGTGAAGGAGCGAGACGAAGGCTTTCCTCGGGGTCAGCTCGTTTCACGACCGCTGAGTCTCACAAGGAGATTGGGTTCCCAGGGAAAAATCCCCCGTCCTGCCAGCAAACTGATGTCACTGCCCTTTTAAGAGGAAACCGGGAACCAGCTGTGGTGGAGATTTGCCGTGAGTCCAGATGTGCAGTGGGGGCCCACGGTAAACAACAGATTCGGTTATACCTCACAAGCAAGAGCAGCTGCCTGTGTTCTGGTTGGTCGGGGTCGAGTGTCTGGGCCTTTGGGAAGAGAAACACAACAAACAGGGTCAGGGCTGCTTCCACGCGTGGGAAACGTGGTGCTCGGGGACGTGCCACTGTGCAGACCGGCGAGGGTGGGGCTGTGGGGTCTTCCTGGCCATGCCGCTGAGTGTCAGGGGCTAGGCAGCTTGTGGGATCAGGGCCGAGACCCTCTGAGCGGGAAAGCTGCGAAGAAATCACTGCTCCAGCCCCCTTGTCTATAGCTGGGGACCTGGGGTCCGGAGGGAAGTTTTCTATGACTGTGGTGTTCTGTGACTCGAGAGAACTGACAGAGGTTGGGGTCTGGCCTGGCCCAAAGTCAGGACTCGCAGGACTGGTCTCTATGGCTGGGTCTGGGGTGAATGTGTGGTTGGGGTCTTTGTCATTTGTGGCTTAGGTTGGATGACAGCCTCTGGCTGCTCTCCAGGGCACTGTGTGTGACAGGGTTATCTCTTTCTGGGCAGCACTAACTCTAACCACCCCGTGAGGATCTCACCTGGGATCTTGGCCTCAGCTGCACCAGCCATGCTTTCCCGTCCTGAACGGTGTGAACCCAGGTACGTGCTCCCTCCGCCCTGGCCCCGGGAGTGCTGTGGCCAGCCGGCTGTGCAAGTCATGCTGGAATGGACCTCGTCAGGCCGTGGAGGGCAGGGGAAGGGATCCCAGGAGCAGGCTAAGGTGGTGACCTTACTCCTCTGGGACCAGAGCTTGCCCAGGCCAAGTGGGCACCTGCTTTGCCCAGAGAAAGAGCTGCCCCAGCTGGAAATGACTGCAGTTGGTGACGGGGTCCACTGAGGAGCAAACAGTCAAGTGCCAGCCATCACCTTCTGGGAGAGGTTCTCATTTCTGTTGTCAGTAGCAGGGAAGAGGGGTGGCCCCTGGGTAGTGTGTGGCCCTTCTGTGACTCTGTCACGGAAGGAGAGAAGGGAGGCTGCTACACGGGCTGCAACCAGCCCAGTGGTCCTTCGGCCTAACCAAACTGGAGACAGGGCCGGAGGTTTAGATGTGTGGACTCCCCTTGTAACATGACCAAAGCCACATGTTGTAAGGAGGTAGGTTTCCATGTAATATGAGGGCTCCTGGTTAGAACCTTCCAAATGCAGACCTCCTACTTTAGGAGGCAATGAGCTCTCTGTCTCTGGGAGAGTTCAAGCAGAGGCTAGAAGATTCCTTGGTGAGGTTCATTCATTCACCCATTCATCCATCTAATCATCTATCCAATATTTTTTATTCATCAAACTTATGCCGGATGCTGGGTTAGTCAATTCAACCATAAATGAGATAGAAAAAGCCCCTGGCCTCACAGCACTGTGATGGGGAAATACCAGGGACGGGAGCGGAGCAGGTTGGGGGTGGGGACATGACCTTCCCTGGCAGTCAGGGAAGGCTTCCTGGAGGATGTCACCTTTGAAGCTGAAGCCTGATTGAGGAGGTCTTAGGGTGGAGGACAAAAGTTCCAGAAAGAGGAGGCAGCCTGTGTGAAGGGCCAGAAAGAGTGTGGAGCGGAGGAACCCGGAAGTCCAGCGAGGCAGGGTGTAGTGAGTGGGGGCAGAGTGGGGGGAGGGCGGCAGGAGGGCCTGGGTGCCACGCGAGGGGCTTCGTACCTTACCCCAAAAGCTGCAGGGAACGGATGACGTGTAAGTGAGACAGTGACATGGGGACACCATCTCGGTACACCTCCCAGCACCTGGACTCAGCCTCTGCTCCTCTTCCCGGGAGGGTTTTCTCTGGTCGCTGGACTCTGCTCTGCCTGCCCCTTTGGTGGATGGGGAGTGTAGGGAGATTAATGTCCCCCTCCAGGAGCTGTAACCAATAGCCAGTGGGAGGTGGAGTATCAACACCCCAGTATCCCTCGGCTGGGCTAGCTCCGAGGTGCGTGTTCTCCATGGGCTCCTGGCACTCCCAGTGGGTTCAGCTCCTGTGGCCCACAGTGATGACTTCTGCAATAATACACCTTTTATTGGCCACCCTCCCTTCCTGGCTCACATCCCCACGCCCCTACTAGTGCTTGCTGGGTCACCTCCTATGTAAATTACCCGCACTTGCACCCTGGCCTCAGTGCTGGCTTCTGAAGGAGCCCCATCCCTGGGCAGGTGCATCTGCCTGGCAGCCCCAGTCCCAAATCTTCTCCTAGGTGCAGGGGAGGTTGGGGAAGCAAGAATCGGGCATCCTCAGCTTCTGTGGGGGGGTGGGCTCTGCTCCCCCCAGCACTCCTAAGGTGGTGCGTCACTCAGGGCCCCATAGGAATACCCAAAGTACAATCACCAGAGGGGGGTTATTCACAAAGACCCAAGGGCTGTAGGGAGCATAAGGAACAGCAGACTCAGCATGAGCAGGGCAGGGCAGGGCTTTTGCCATCCCTAGTCTGGCAGAGTGAGGGGAGGGGGCAGTTACAGGGGCCGGGCAAGAGGGAGACAAGCAGAGGCCTCCTGGAGGGGTGCAGTGACACCAGGCACACGGAGGGGAGCAGATGCCCCGATCTCCGCACTCTGCCTCTCTGGTCTCCTGCCACCAACGGTGCTCAGACAGTTGAGCACCCCCTTCCTCCCACTGAGCCGGCTCAGGCGGGGGTGGGGGGGAGCCTGGTGGGGACCAGACCTGGAGGGCAAAGGGCACAGTGCATCTGGCATAGTGGGGAACGTCCCAAACAAGCGTCCCGATGTCCAGGTGGCGTGGAAATGCAAATGTCATGTTGGGTCTTGGGTTAGGGCTGAGGGCTCCATAGTAGCTGCCCGTCAACAACAGTGGTCAGATTCTTTCTGCTCCGTCTTTTCTCTTAGAAGCCCTCCTTTCCCAGGCCCGTCGGCCTCTCCAAAGCTGCACTCAGAGTGGAGTGCCCAGGACGCAGAGACCTGGCTCTTTCTGCCACTGACTTCTGTGACCACATTGAATCCCTTCCTCTTTCCCTATATGTAGAAGCACATGACCTTTTAGGGTTAACCAGATGACCTTTCGGGATCCCTTTGGGAGCACTACAAAGGCTCACAGCCCCCTTCAAAACAGTCCTGAGAAGGGAGTAAAACAAACATTGTCCTTTCGGAGAAACTGAGGCTCGGGAGCAGAGGGACTTGCTGGAGGTCACTGACTGCACGGGCTCTTGACCAAGACTCCCACCCTTTGTCAGGGCTGTTCCTGAGCCTGGGCGCCCTGCCCGGGGGACCTGCCTCACCGGAGGGCACAGCCCACACCCACGTTTGTTCCCAATCGGTGAAACAGCCAGCAGGTGTCAAGATGTCTCTTGTGCTGTCATTTGAGTATGTGACTGAGAACAGACACATGGAAGAACAATGATTTCAACCAGGCTTCTAGACCTTGCTAATCCCTCCTGCCCTACCTGGGGATTTGGGGTCAGTGTAATGTCACTGCTTGGCTTTTGGGCCTAGGGGTCCTGCACAAACCTCAAGGAGCTTAACTGAAAGGGAGTTTCAAAGGGAGTTAGGAGGGCCGTGCCGGCTGCTCTGAGCCCTCTGGCACTGACCTCGCCCAGCCAAGGCCAGCCATGTCTGGGAAGCTGCCCTGAATCTTGTCGCCCACTCTGTGGGCCTGTGTGCTGAGGCCTGTCCCAGGCACGTGAAACAAAGACCACTTCATTGTATGCTGGAACCCACGACTCTGGGGTGTACTGCATCCAAGGCCAGGGAGGCCCACAAAGACCACGTTGTTGGAACCAATGACCTTTTCCTTGAATTGTGAGACACGGGAGAGCTTTTCAGCTTGTGCAAACGGGTTTTGTTGAAAGTATAGTTTTCAAGACTGATAGCCTAGGTCAGTTACGGCCCACATGCATGTTCTCTTTTACTGAGTTTGCCCACAAAGGTTTATTTTCACAAAGTGAAATATTAATTGCCACTGCTAGAAGTCAAAGTGGGGTTTCTGGTTAGTTTAAAAAACGAGAAGACCCGGCAGCACTGGGCTCCCGTCGCTGCACGGAATGTTGGTCTGGACGGAGCTGCAGCCTCCCGTGCAGAAGAGACGGGTGCCTGGCGGTTCCCTCTCGCCTTTCAGCTGGGAGCTGAACGTGCCTCACCGTTTATCACCAAGTCTGTGCTGCTGTTTCTTGAGTCAGAGAGTTGCGAGGAAAGTAAATACTTTCGGTCCCCTATTTCTAACACAAGTGGAAAAACAGATTCTTTACGTTGCCTGCCTGCTTGCCTGTTTTCTGTGGGTTGCTAACGTGGAAGTTTATCTCTAGGGTGTGTGTGGTCCCTGTCCTCTCCTCTGCCACGCCACCACCATCATGGACACCATCGCATCACATTTATTGGCCCTCTGTCAACCTGGGAAGCAGTGAGACAGGACAGCACAGCCTTGGATTTGTCCAAGGAGCAAAGCACGACTAGCAGAGAAGACAGAGCAAACAGAGCAACTAGGGCTGCAGGGGCTCCCCAGAAAGGGCTCAAGGTGGGTTCTGAAGAGAGGGGCACTGGGCAGCCTGGTGGGAACGGCCGGGGACCTCTGCCCAGCTTCTGGCCGAAGCTGTGGCTGTGAGGCAGAGACTGAGGACTCGGGAACTTTGGAGGGCTAAGCAGGCTGGTCAGGGAGACTCAGGGTTGGTTGCTAAATTCAGCCACCGCAGTGAAAAACAGTCTGAGCCTCAGTTTTCCATCTGTTTAATGGGAATAGGAAGACAGGCCCGGCTCCCACCGGGAGAACCTGTTCAGTCCAAGCATACGGGGCCCCTCAAAGCTCACCGTTCTCACCACACGGCCCCACTCTGGTTTCCTGGAGGCTCTCCCAGAAGCCCTTGCGGGGCGTACTCCAGGCAGGTTCCCCCTGCCAGGTGGGGCAAGCACCTGGCTTGGTAGTGGAATTCCAGCTGACCGTGGTTCAGGTTGCATTTCACCGTGTATGAACCAGATTTTGGGGTTTGGTCACAGGTACCAAGGAGGTCATCGTCCCAGCCATTGTCCGCATCCCAGACCTGCACCCTCAGGGGTCCCCCTGTGGCCAGAAGCACGTTCCCAAAGTCCAGCCTTGTTGTCCAGCTGGGGTTGTTATTGTTCCACACGGTGCCCGTCCTCTTCTCCTGGCCGCCAAAGAAGACCTTTACGTAGGCGTCGGTAGCGGTGGTCCCGTCTCCCCACAGATTCCATGCTCGGATGACAGTCACCTCCAGCCGGGCCAGGCCCCTCTGCCGTGGACAGCAGTCCCGGGTGGTGGCCACCGAGCTGTGGCACACGCACTGGCACGGGTTGTGGGGGCTCTTCTGCTGCCCTGGGGGGCACGGCCGGCTGCAGTCCCTCCAGCGTGCCCTGTCCGTCAGGTACTTGCTCACGGCCTGCCTCAGCGCCTCCCGCCGCGGGTCCCGGCTCCCCAGGAGGAAATGCAGAGGCTCCAGGGTGTAGTCCACCAGGCCGGGGCTGCCGGCCAGCGAGGCCACCCAGGCTGAGAACTGCTCGGGCCCAGCCTGGTTCCCGAACAGCAGGTCGTGCAGGGAGGCGTGGCGGCCGCCGACCACTTCGGAGTGGCGTTCCCGGTAGGCCTGGTGGAAGGAGGCCGTCATCTTGTGCTGCTGCTTCTTCTCCTCACAGGCTTTGGATTCAGCCGAGGAGCTGGCGTGGCTGCCTATGCTGACCTGGGCCTCGACGTTCAGGCAGTCCTCCACCTCGTTGGCCGTGAGCCCTTCCAGGGCCAGCTCGCAGGTGCGCAGGGCGGTGATGGCCGAGATGCGGCCGCCCAGCTCCACGGCCCGGATGAAGTGGGTGCCGTAGTTGGAGATGAGCCTGAGGTAGCTGGGCTCGGTGGAGGCGTTGAAGTGGGGGGGCAGGTCCTTGAGGGCCCTCTTGAAATCGGGGTGCAGTGGGGGCGTGTGCACCAGGTGGAAACTGTGAGGCGAGAGGAAAACATCAGGTGGGCCCAGTGGAGGGCAGTATTTTCCCCATTCAGTAACTTCCAGGTCACACGTAAGTGGGCAAAACTAAGTGTTAATAAAACTTGAACTCAGGGGCCTGGCTCCAAAGCTTGCTCTGGGGCATGGAGCTGTCAGGGAAGCCTACTCTGTCCTTCCTCAGTGACCTAGATATTGTATGGGTATTTTCTCTTTCCTTTACAAAACAAAGTTTTTTCTTTTCTTTTTCTTTTCTTGTTATAAAAGCAATGATATTGCACTGATGGTATTCATTTAACTTTGGAACCTAGGCACGTGGCCTTCCTCCATCTGTCCCCTTGCATGGAGCCCTGTGTGCCTGGGCTGCTGACAATTTAGGTCACACAGGCAGGAGGCGCCCTGCCTTTTTGGGGACAAAATGTGGCTTCTAGGTCTGAGAAATCAGAGCAGGTGACTTGGGGTTGGGCCATGCAGGACATGCACTTCTTAGGTGTGGACTCGGGTCCCAGACTGCCCGCTCCCCGGCAGCCGGGGTGGTGGCTGCCTAGCTCAGCAGTGTAAGCCCTGACACAAGGCAGATGTGAGGATTGGTTGAATGGATGAATGGGGCCCAGGGAGGAAATGTGAGGTGCTCGAGGTAGCACAGCAATGAGAAGGCAGGACCCAGCCAGGTCTCCTGCCACTGTCCCCATCCAGGAAGGACCCCATGGAAGGCTGGCAGTGTCCAGGAAAGAGGAGGCTGGGTGCTCACTGGACCTCAATGGCACCGTGCTGGGGTGCTCAGGCACGGCTTTGCTTCCCCTCCACTGGTCTCTCACTGGACACTTCCAGATTTGAGACCACACGGATGGGAGGAGGACGCAGGGCTGAGTCACCGGAAGTCTGAAAACCAGGACTGCGGTTTCCTCCTGGTAGAAGCAGCCTCCAAGTCCCACCCTGGCCTTCTGGGGCTCCTAGACCACCTGGAGTTTCCCACACTGTTTTCAAGCCCTCTGCCACCTACCCTCGGCTCTCACCTGTAGAAACGACACTCCACCGAGTCGGTGCTGAAGCTGTACTGGTCCTGGTGGGTCTTCTGGGCCGCGAAGTTGGCTGCCTGGGAGTGTGAGCCGGCCACAGACACGTGCACGCTGCTGCTGGGGTGCGGAGTCACGTCCAGCCCGATCTTCCAGTCGTTGCGGATGCTGCCGGCCGCCTCCCGAGCCACGGCTTCAGTGGAGCTGGCTTTGGCTTTGGCCACGCGGCGCTGGCAGCCAGAGCCCTGGGCATGCCAGTTGGTGACTGCCAGGGGCAGGCGCTGGAGAGCGCCTGACTCTAGGGCATTTTCACAGAGGGTGCAGGTGCCATCGGGCCGCAGGAACCTACGTGTGTCCACCGGGAAGGAGCCAGAGCGGCGGAGGCTGGTCACATCCACACCCTCCCCGGCCAGCCACGAACCGGGCACGAACTTGCGGTTGCGCTTGCACTCCGAGCGTGCGGCCGTGTGGCAGGGGGCGGGGGCTGGCGGGGGCAGCAGCAGGAAGAGGATGCCCAGGAGGAGGGCGCGGGCGGCCATGGAGCTGCAGAGACAGGGGCGTTTGGGCTCTGGGAAGCTGGGGGTGGAGGGATGGAGGGTGGCTGTGCTCTGCCCCACAACTGTGGATCATCAGGACCCATGGAGGGGAGGAGTTGAGATTTCTCTTAAGTCGCTGAATTTCAGAGCTGGAATGTCCCTGCCAGGCCTGGTCCACCCCCTCCCCATTGTACAAATGGACCCAGAGAGGGGAAGTGCCTTTCCCAGGCTCACACAGCCGAGAGGAGCCCCTTGCTAGAATTTTACTCTCTAAGGCTGAATGGGGATCTAGATCAATGGTTCCGTCCCCAGGAGATAACTGCAGCTGGTGGGAGGGGGCTCTGGCCACAGAGGGGACAGAGTAGCTGCAGCAGGTTTGGGGAGGGGCCTGGGGAAGCCTGGATTCTGAAAAGTGTCATATTCGGCCCCGGACAGGCCACCCTTCTCCCACCCTGTCTTTTACGCTGTCTTTGTCTCTGTCTTGACCTCTAAAGCCTTTAACAGACTTGGAAAAGAAATGAGGTTGTGCATCTCCCCTGTTCTCCCCATTTTCCCTTAGGGAAGAACATGGGCCTGAATTCTGGAATAAAAGCTGCTGATACGGCCACACCCCCAGTTCTGTGCGTATGGGGGGCGTGCGGTTTGCTGTTCAGATCCCCTTCCCACGCCCCTCTCCTCTCTGACACTCCCTGCAGAGCTCGGTGTCCTGCCGGCAGTGACAGGGACCTTCCTACTTCGTGCCCGCTGTTGGGCAACAATTGGCTAGTAGGTTCCTCCTCATGTTGAGATGGCCCTGGGGCCGCACCTGGGCCTGCTGTGATCCGGCATCTCCTCTCTGTCCCCACCTGAACAGGCCTTTCCCCTCGGGCGCCTGCCAGGGACAGCAGCTCCTGAGACAGGGGGTGGGCAGAGCAGGAGCCCCGCCCCCAGGGGACCTCTGGGCCCTCCCAGAGGAGACTGGAAGGGTGGAATTCCAGGCAGCAGGGCTGGCTCCAGGGAGGTAAACAGGGGAAGGGGATCTTCAGATGCCCTCGCTCTTCCCTCCTGGGAGGCCGATCTTGATCCGGGGGACTCTGTGTCTGTCCTACCCTCGTCGTCGTGTTCTCTCCCAAAAAGCCTGTTTCCAGCATCCTTAGACGCCTTAGACGCTGTGCACCAACCTCTTCTGTTTGTATGTGACGAGACTGAGGCCCAGAGCGGCCACAGGCTGCCTGGCGAGTTAGTGGCTGGGCACAGTCTGCGCCCCAGGTGTCTTCCTGCCCCTTCTGGCTCTCCGTGTGAGGGGCAGTCCACCCCTCCCACCCTGGGGCCCCCGCTCCCTCCCTACCTGGGGTCCGTGTGGGGAAGCTGCTGCTCAGATGTCCTCTCCCTTCCACTGAGGCTCCAGGAATGGTGGCGTCAGCCCCTCAGGCAGGCCCACCTCACCCGGCCAGTGCTCACGTCATTTCTGCTTCCTGCCCTGCCCCCAGCTGTGGTCACAGGTCCCCTGAAATCTCCCCCTCCCACCTGCACCCACCCTGTCATCACCTCTCATCCGGGGGCCTGCGACAGCCCACAGGAAGCAAGCAGCGGGCAGGAGGCTCATCTGCCAGGTGGTGCTGCTGGGCGGGGCCGGGGCCAACAGACGGAAGAGCGCAGGGCTCGAGGACCTGGAGGTTGAGCTCTGTGGGGACAGACGGACAGGCCAGCAGGGGCAACCCCCTGCTTCCACATGCAGCACTGCGCGTGTGAGATGTAAGAGGCGGGCCAGAGGAAGAGCTGGGAGGGTGGGCCTGGGCTTGGGCCAGGTTATGCACAAGCTGTGTGGCCTGGCAGGGTCCTTTAGCTTCTCTGTGCCTCAGTTTCCTTGTCGAAAAATGGGGGTAACAATCATATAGACCTCGGAAGTGGTTGTGGAGAGGAGTGAGTCAACACGTGTAGAGTGCTCGAACTGTGCCTGGCCCTTCGTGAGTGTCAAGGCCTGTGACCAGTCCCTGCTCCCCTAGCAGGCTCCAATCACGCTGCCCACCTCCCACCCAGCCCACAGCCAGCCCAGCCCAGGCTCCGGACCCCAAACATGTGCCCCCGACAGGGTTTCCTGCTCCCCACTTTTCGAGGAGAGCCAATGGCCCCCACGGTGGCCCCCAGCCCTGGCCTGGAGCTGCAGGTGCTGGTGGGAGAGATCGGGTGGGAACACAGGCTCAGGTCTTCTTCACCCTTTGCCTTGTCTGAGGTCAGGGTGGGGGGAAGTTTCCATGGGGGGAGTGACTCACAGGGCTACTTTCTGGGGGGAAATCACACTGGTTCTGAGGTGGGGTCAGTGGGGTCCCTGGGGGGCCTGTTCTCAGGACTTCCAACTGCGTGTTGACAGGAACCACATCCACGTGTGACACCATGTGTCAGGATCGCATCTCAAGCCTCATCCCTTGGGCTGTGCCCCTCGCGTGTCTCTGCCGTTACTGGAACGGGCTTGCGCTGCCTTCTCGGAAGCTGGCCCCTCTTGCCTCCTCCGGTGTCCCCTCCCTCCCCCAGACGGAGCAGCCTCCGGACCCCTCTGGCTCCTGCCTGGCTCGGGTGCCGAGGCTGTGAGGAGCTCAGTTTCTGGCCATGCTGGCAAGGCCGGTGTGAGGGACACAGAAGGCCCATGAGAAATCTGTAGGAAAAGGGAGGCGAGGCTCTAATCCCAGCTTCACCAGAAACGTGCTGCTATGTGGCTCTTGAAGTGGATACTTAACCCCTTTCCGAGCCTCAGTTTCCTCATTTAAAACATCAAAGGGAGGACTTGGGGATTCTAAAACTCCAGCTAATGATGAAATGTGCATTCAGTGGGTTTTGAGTGGCTTACGAAGAGGCTCATGTTCAAGAGATGCTGGTGGCTGTGGTGGGGGTCCATCAAAGAGCTGTGATGACGTCAAGGCGTAAACTGGTTCTGACTTGTGTACTGACCACAGTCGTCCTGGCCGGTGGAAACTTGGCACTCGAAATGTGCATTCAACATAGTTTGTCCTCAGAGACACAAGTTTCAACAAATGCACAATTTGTTCAGTTGCCGGACACCATCTATATGGTTTTTTTATTAACAGCTTTATTGAGATGTAATTGACATACCTGATAATTCACCCATTGAAAGCCTCTGATTCAATGGTTTTTAGAGGTGTGAGCTTCTGATTCAATGGTACAACAAGAGTTGTACACCCATCACCACGATTTTAAAACATCTTCATCACCCCCAAAAAAGAAACCATGTACGCGTTGGCAGTCACTTCTCATTTCCCCACAACACTAACGGACTTTATGTCTCTGTAGGTTTTCCTGCTTTGGACACTTCGTATAAACGGGGTCATACAATATGTGGCCTTTTGTGTTTGGCTTCTTTCATTTAACACAATATTTGCAAGGGCTATCATTTTGTAGCAGGTATCAGTACTTTACTGAATAGTATTTGATTGTATGGACATTGTTTCCATTTTTTGGTTATATGAATAATGCTATTATGAACATTTGTGTACATGTTTTTGTGTGGACATATGTTTCTATTTTTCTTGGGTACACACCTAGGAGTGAAATTGCTGGGTCCTGGGGTAACTCTAGGTTTAACTTTTTGAGGAATGGTCTGTTTTCCAAAGCGGCTACACCATTTTACATTCCCACCAGCAATGTGTGAGGGTTCTGATTTCTCCACGTCATTGCCAAAGCTTTTTATTATCTGTCTTTTTGGTTATAGCCATCCAAGTGGGTATGAAGTGGTAGTTCATTGTGGTTTTGATTTGGATTTCCCCAATAGCTAATGAAGTTGAACATCTTTTCATGTGCTTATTGGCAATTTGTGTATCTTCTTAAGAGAAATGTCTATTCAAATCCTTTTCCCCTTTTTTGAACTGGGTTATTTGTCTTTATTATTGAATTGTATCAAAAATAGTTCTTTCTATATTTTGGATTCTAGATCCTTATCATATGTAGGGTTTGTAAATATTTTCTCCTATTACTTGAGTTGTCTTTTTATTTTCTTGATGGTACACTTTAAAGCATAAAAATTTTTACTTTTGATGAAGTTCAATTTATCTATTTTTTTCTTTTGTAGCTTATATATATATATATATTTTTTTTTTTTGAGACAGTCTGGATCTGTTCCCTGGGCTACAGTGCCATGGCCTAGCTCACAGCAACCTCAAATTCCTGGATTCAAACAATCCTTCTGCCTGAGAAGGTAGCTCCAGAGTAGCTGGGGCTACAGGCATGCACCACCATGCCCAGCTAATTTATTTTTTCTATATATATTTTAGTTGTCTGGTTAATTTCTTTCTATTTTTCGTAGAGATCAGGATCTTGCTTTTGCTCAGACTGGTCTTGAACTCCTGACCTCAAGTGATCCTCCAGCCTCGGCCTCCCAGAGTGCTAGGATTATGGGTGTGAGCCACCGCACCTGGCCTGTAGCTTATACTTTTAATGTCATATCTAAGAAGTGTCTGCCTAACCCAACGTTATGAAGATTTACTCCTATGTTTTCTTCTAAGAGTTTTATAATTTTAGCTCTTCCATTTAGGTCTATGATACACTTAGAGTTAATTTTTGTGTATAGAAAGAGGTCCAACTTCATTCTTTTCCATGTGGATATCCTATATAGTTTTCATAATTATTTTTAGATTTCAAAATATCTACTCTTGACAGAAAAGCTCTGTAGACACCTGCTATCTTTGGATGTTTATGACCCCCCAAAATTCATGTTGAAACTGAATCCTCAATGCAATAGTATTAAGAAGTGGGGAGCCTTTAGGAGGCGATCAGGTCATGAGGACTCCACCCTCATCAATGGCATCAGTGCCCTTACAAAAGGGCTTCAGGGAGTCTGTTAGTTCCTTTTTACCCTTCCCTACTTCTATCATGTGAGGATGAAGCAACAGGCACCATCCACGGAGCAGAGAGCAGTCCTTGCCAGACACTAAATCTGATGGTGCCTTGATCTTGGACTTCCCAGCCTCCAGAACTGTGAGAAATAAATTCCTACTGTTTATAAATTACCCAGTCTAAAGTATTTTGTTATAGCAGTAGGAATAGACTAAGACAGAATTGGTAACCATGAGTGGGGTGCTGTTGTCATATATACCTAAAAATGTAGAACCAGTTTTGGAACTGGGTAATGGGTAGAGGCCGAAAGAGTTTGGAAGCAGGTGCTGAGAAAAGCTTGTATTGCTGTGTGTGGTCTATAAAGGGTTTTCTAGTGAGCAGAAAAGGAGAGCTGTAGAGAGAGCTTCAATCATTTTAGAGATTATTTAAGTGGCTGTGAGCAGAACGTTGGTAGAAATATTGAGACCAGAAATTTGGAGGCAGAAAAATAAAGGCCATTCTGAGGACTTAGATAGAAATGAGAAACATCTTTTCGGAAAGTGGAGGAAAGGTGATCCTTGTTATAAAGTGCCAAGAACTTGGCTGAACTGTGTTTGTGTACTAGTGTTTGTGGAAGAGAGAACTTAAAAACAATGAAATAACATATTTGGTGGAAAAAATCTCTAAACAAAGTGTAGAGGATGCAGCATGGCTTTTCTTGACTGCTTATAGTAAAATGTGAAAAAAGAGAAACAAATTAAGGATGGAATTTATAATTAAAAGGGAAGCAGAACTGAAAGAGTTGGAAAACTCTCAGCCTGACCAGGTTGTAAAGAATGAGAAAGTGTTCAGGAGAGAAGACCCAGGGCGTGGCCAAGGTAATGTTTGGTAAGGAGATTAGTACGGGAAGAAGAAAGCCAGAAGCCATTGTCTTCATCAAGACAATGGAAAAAGGAGCCCCAGAGCATTTTAGAGATCTTCAAGGCTTCTAGTTCCATCACAGGCCCAGAGTACCAGGGCCTGGAGGGCACAGTGATTTCAAAGGAGGAGCCCAGGGTGCCTGTGGGACCTCAGGGTTTGCCGTCTAGGCTGCTTCAAGTTTGTGTTCCCTGCATTCTGGCACATTCAGGGTTGGGCCTAGAAGAAAGGATGGATGGATGGAAAGAATGTGAGCAGAGTGAATGAAGGGACTGGCAAAAATGCCTGTCTAAAGCTGCTTGTTTGATGTGTGCAAAGGTCAGCTGAAAACAGCTCGTGTGTATGGATATCATTAAAGAAGTTTGCAAACGGCCCAGACATTTGTCCTTCAGCTGAGTCCTTGGTTCTAAGAATTATTAGCTGATATCTGCACATCTTGCTCCTTATCTGCAAGGAGTTACGCTTGCTTGAGTTTCCATATCCTTGTTTACTCCCTGACTTCTTAGACATATCCTTGGTAGTAAATACAAGAAAGACCTTAGCTGAGGAGGCCATTTTCTCCTTCAGACTCTGGTCTCTCCCCTTCTCTCTAAACACTATGTGTTTCGAGTAATTACTCCTTTGCAACTGAGCACTGGAGTGAAAAGCTGCCGCTACAGCACTGAGCTCCTTAACCACCCCAGGTGTGGCTCAGCAGGCCCAGGTGCTGTGTGGTCTGCAGTCGCCACCCCTCCAGAGGGCACAGGCTGTAAACCTTAGGGGCAGCCACATGGTGCTAACTCTCCAGGTGTGCAGCATGCACAAGCTATGGGCACATGGCAACCTCCACCTAGATTTCAAAGGATGTCCTGGAGAGGCTCGGAGCCTGGGCAGAGAATTACCACAGTGATGGGACCACTGCAGAAAGCAATGCCCAATGGAGTCATGGGGTCAGGGCCACCCTGGAGACTCCAGACTGATAGAGCCACCAGCATGTAATTCCAGCCTGGGAGAGATGCAGGGACTGGACTCCAATGCATGAGAGCTGCTGCATGGGCTGTGTCCAGCAAAGCCATGGGGATGGGGCTGCCTGGAGCCTTGGGGACCCAACCCCACTCCAGTGTGTTCAGAAGGCAGGACATAGAGTCAAAGAAGATTATTCTTAAGTCTCAAGACTTAATGCTGTTTGCCCTGTTGGATTTTGTACATGGTCGGGACCTGTTGCTCCTTTCTTCTTTCCTATTGCTCCCTTTTGGAATGGGACTGTCTATCCCATGCTGGTCCCCCATTGTATTTGGGAAGCACATAAGTGTTTTAATTTCACACGTTCACAGCTATAGAGCAATTTGCCTCAGGACACCTTGAGTCTCACTTATATCTGTCTCAGATGATATTTAGATGAGACTTAGACTGGACTTAGGCTTTAAAGTTGATGCTGGAATGAGTTAAGACTTTTGGGGTTATTGGGATGAAATGAATGTATTTTGTGAGAAGGATATGAATTTGGGGGGGGCAGGGGTAGAATGCTATGGTTTAAATATTTGTGTCTCTTCAAAATTCATGTTGAAACGTATCTCTAATGCAATAGCATTAAGAGGTGGGAGCTTGTAGGGGGTGAATGGGATTAGTGTCCCTATAAAAGGGCCTGAGGGACTCTGTTAGCACCTCTCTTGCCCTTCCACCCTTCTGCCATATGAGGACACAGCAATAAGGTGCCATTTACGGAGCAGAGAGCGAGCCTTCACCAGACACCAAATCTGCTGGCGCCTTGATCTTGGACTTCCCAGCCTCTAGAACTGTGAGAAATTAAATTCCTGTTCTTTATAGACCATTCAGTCTCAGTTATTTTGTTATAGCAGCAGGAACAGACTAAGACGTAGACTCTGCATAAGGGAGATAGATCCCGACTGCATCACTTATATAACTGTACCTACTACATAAACTACAGCCATGAACTGTAATCAAAGAGGTCCTTTAACAAAACAAGTGTCTAGATGGTAGTTATTGTGCATAGGTTAAAGATCCAAAATATTGTCACAGCTGCTGTTTTCTTCGTCCTGTGATAATTCTTTGGTCCCTTTTCTTTACAGGGTTGTGAAACTTTGAGGTTCTTCTCCCTCACCCCTCATACGTGTTACCCACAGTTCTGTTGTTCTACCGTTATTCTCATAAAGTGAGTTGAGTTTTTTCTCTTCTTCCATTCTGTGGAAGAGTTTGTGGAAGACTGGCACTCTTTTTGTAGTTGGGTAGATTTTTAACTACTGAGTCTGTGTCTTTAATAGTTACAGCTCTGTTTGGCTTTTCTGTCTTGTTTATTTTGTGTCACCAGTTTTGGCAAGTTACATTCTAGGAAATCTCACTCTGTCTAAAATTTTGCACTTGTGGGCATGAAGTTGTTTACAATGCTCTTTCTCTCTTTAAAATGTCTTCCTGAATTGGTGGTGATGCCCATTTTTTGGGGGGGGTGTTTTATTTCAGCATATTACGGGAGTACAGATGTTTAGGTTACATATGTTGAGCCCATCTTTGATCACTTTTTTTTATGGTTTTTCTTTTTTTTCTAGGTCAGTTCTTGATAAAGAATTTTACATAGTATATTAATTTTTTCAAAGAGCCTGCTCTTGGCTTTATTGATTCTCTCTATTGTACCATTACTTTCAATTTTATTGATTTCATTTTAATTTTTTTATTTCCTTCTTTTTCCCTCTATTCATTGGGCTTCTTCTGTTGTTCTTTTCCTAACTTCTTTTTTTTTTCTTTAAAAAACTTTACTGAGATATAATTCATGTACCATTTAATTTATCCATTTAAATTGTACATTTAAATGGCTTTTAGTGTATTCACAGGGCTGTGCAACCATCATCACAATCAAATTTAGAACATTTTCATCACCCTAAAAAGAAACCTCACGCTCCTCAGCCATCTCCTCTAACCTTTTTCTGAGTTGAAACTCTTAGCTGGTTAATTTCAGTCTTCCTTCTTTAAGTAAATATTTAAGCCTCTACGTTTCTCTCTAGCAATCTTTTAAACTGCATCTCTAAAGTTTTGGTATTATTTTTTATTATTGCCTAGTTTTAAAATATTTTCTAAATTTCCTTGTGATTTCTTCTTTGGCCTGTGAGTTATTTAAAAATGTGTTTTTAAAATTTTGAAGCATGTGGGGTTTTAAACACTGTCCGTGGTTATGGATTTCTAACAGAGCTGCATTGTATTCAGGGCTTGTTTTCTATATGACACCCATTCTTTGATGTTTGTTGAAATTTTCTCTACAGTCTACTAAATGTTCAGTTTTTGTAAATGCTCCTGTGCACTTGAGAAGAATATGTATTTGCTAACTTTTGGATGTGGAGCTCTATGTTCAAATGTATGGTCTTTTGATATAGTAATTACTGAGAAAATCATGTTAGAATCTCCCATAATGAAGGTAGATTGATTAATTTCTTCCTAAAACTATAATTCTGTTAATTTTCGCTTTATATATTTTTGAGATTGCTCTATTTAACACGGTTGGTATTGTTTTGTCTTCCTGGTGAACTGAATCCTTTCCCATTATATAGTGACCTTTTTTTATCTCAATAATGCCTTTTGATAAAGTGTCTATTTTGTCTAATATTAAGCTATTTCAACTTTCTTTTTTTTACTATTATTTTAAATTGTGGTAAAACATACATAATATAAAATTTACTGTTTTAACCATTTTTAAGTGTACCAGCTTTCTTTTGATTAGTACGCACCATGGAAAACTTTCTTACTTTCAAATCCCTGTGTCCTTAGGTTCTAGATGGGTCTCTGTTAAACATAATTAGTTGGATTTTGTTTTGTCATCCAGCCTGAGTACTTGTTTGTGCATTAAGTCCATTTACGTAGTTAGTGTGATTGCTGTTCTAATAGTTTCTACCATCATATTTTATGTTTTTTCATTGTCTTGCTTTTTCTACGTATCCTCCCTCCCTCCTTTCCTGCTTTCTTTTTAGACTGAGCTTAAAAAGTTACATTCTTTTCTCTCTACTCATTTAGATCTTACACCCTCTACTTCTGATTTTTTAGCAGTTACCATAAAAATGCTAACATGCATTCTGAACAAAGTCTGAAGCAGTTTACTACTGCTCTCCTTCCCAGGGATACAAAGATCTTGGAATTCTGTTAACTGAAATCATATTTTCTCATTCTGAAAGTTTTGCCCAGTATTTTAGTTCTCTATTATTTTTTTCTCTGCTAAATTTGTTATTAGTACTATTATGTAATACAATGTTTGTCTATATTTACCCATGTTTACCAATTTCTTTGCTCATAGTTTTTTTATATCCTAATTTTCTCTGGGAATAATTTTCCTTTTTCCTAATGTATACCCTTTAGAAGTGCTTTTGGGGAGTGTCTCTGGTATCACATGCTCTCGGCTTCTGTTTGTCTAAAATATCTTTATTTTACCCTTGTTGTTAAATCATAATTTTAGCTGGTTGACCCCTCTCAGCACTTCTGTTATGATGCCCCTGTTTCTGGCTTCCCCTGTTGCTGTTGTTTAATTGTCGGTCCTTTATAGAGAATTTGTTCTTTTTTTTTTGTGGAGAAAGCGAGAGGGCTGCTTTTACAGTCTTTTCAGTTCTGGTCTTCTGAAATCTTACTACACAGTATATATCTAGAGATGAATTTCTTTAAATTTATTTTGTTTGGGATTTGTGGTGCTTCCCAAATCTGAGGATTTGCATCATTCAACAATCTGGAAAAAATCTTGGCTGTTATCGCTTCATGTATTCCATCTCCTTCACTCTATTTTTTGCCTTTTTGAATGTCAGTTAGAAATATGATGGGCCTTTTCACTCTCTCTTCCATGTCTGTTATACTTTTTTTCTTATTTTTTACTTCTGTCTCTCTAGACTGAATTCTCATTATTTTTCTCCAGTTATTTTGAATTCACTAATTCTTGCCTCACATGTCTCTAATCTACTGTTCATTCATCCTTTGAGTTTTACGATTAGGTAATACATTTACTGAGATGCAAAAATCAAAACAATATAAAAAGATATGTAGTGAATAATTTCTCTCTACCCCTTCCTCCATCTGTTACCCCCACAAGCGTCACTGCATCTTTTTCTTTTTTAGTTTCTTTGATGTTCTCTCCGAACTTGTTTTTTTCATGCAAATATAAGCAAATACTATTATTGTTTTTCATTTTCTTCCCCTCTCACACAAGAGGTAGGACATTACACATTTTGCTCTGTACTTTGATTTATTAAAAATACAGTTTGGAGATCATACCGTCTCAGCACAGAGAGAGTTTCCTCATTATTTTATTTTTTTCTAATTGTTGCACAGTATTTTATTGTATGGATGAACCATAATTTATTGGACCAGCCTCCTATTGATGGATATTTGGATTGTTTCTAGTCTTTTGCTCTTACAAATAATGTTGCAGTGAGTAACTTTATATATATCTTATTTTGTAGACGTACAGACATATCAGTAGAATAAATTCCCAGAAGTTGAATTGAGAGGTCAGGATGTTATGCATCTTCAATTTTGTATCTAAATTTGCTATTAATAGCCTCCACAGATCGGGCACCAACTTTCACCCTTACCAACAATGTATGAATGGTCTGTTTTCCTTCAGTCTTACCTATGGAGTATATAGTCAAACTTGCAGATTTTTGTTTAGTTAATATTTACTTTCAGTGATTTTTTTAAATTTATAAGCTGTTTCATTCTGTTTTCAAATTTTATAATTATGTTTTCTATTCATTCTTTTAAACATTTAAAAAAAGTATTCAAACATACTTATTTTGGATTTTACATCCAGTTATGCCAACATATAAAGCTTTTGGTATAGCTCATTATTTTGTTATATTGGCTGAATCTTCCCTTTTGGTAGCTCTTTTCCTTGAGTATTTTGCTTTTAAATTGTAATTTTAGATTGTGAGCTCATTCTTAGCTGCCCTTTATCTGTGGGAATCCCGTCAAGCCTAGGTTGAGAACATTCCTCCAAAGTAGGTTTGCATTTGCTTCTGTGAAGCACTTCCCGGTTTTACTAACTCAGACCTACTTATTTTTTGGCTTGACAGGTTGTGATTCAAGCAGATCGTATAAATTTAAACCTCAAATGTATGGGAAGGCAGACCTGTGGTCATGATGTTTAATGAGAGACTGTCCTTCCATTCAGATTTGAGACTGAAACAAACAGGTTTCCTTCTTAATGTGCTTTCCCAGTAAACAGATCCTTTTTATAGTCTGTCCTTTCATCAACATTATTAGCCCTTTAAATATTTATTGAGGTTTTACATGGTGTGGTCTCAGCTTTAATTCCCCTGCTTTCCAACCTTACAAGACCTTATTGCCTGTGATTCACGTGGTCATTATTACCTGAAGTTCTGGTTTTCCTGGCCGGCCACGTGTCCTCAGGGCATCCATGGCTTTTGGCCTGTTCTACCCTCTAGTTCTTGCTTCTTCAGGTTTTTTGTTTTGTTTTTGTTTTTGTTTTTGTTTTTTAGCTCATTAGAATTTCACTTACTTTCTTTCAATTTCATTTATGCATTTTGATATATGTTATTATGTACGTGCAATCCAGCCTTTCTAGGTATTTTGTAACAGGGAGCTTTTAAAGACAGCTATTCTATAATATTTGATCTTCATTCTTTCATTAAGTATTTACTGATTGCCTATTCTATTCTTTCTATTTTATTTCAAAAGCCTCGAAGGACTGTGGTAAGTCTAGCAACCACCAGTTAATTCACACTATTAGATGAAGGGGAAGTTTTTTTCCTGTTTATCTGAGAGATCTAAGCCCATGGTGGATGATAGCTCTGAATAGGTTTATGGTGGTTACAAATTCGTACCAACAGCATTTTCACATGAGATTGACCCGATTTAGGCAACACGAAGAGGGTGTTTGTAACACCTTTGATTCGAGGCTCATTCTACCACATTAATCTCTACTGGTTAATAAAACAAGAATCTAGAATGCCAATGTGCATATTTTGGAAACGAATAGTAGAAGGAGAATCCCCTGCTGCAGTGACCAAATGTTTGTGTCCCCTCCCAAATTCGTATGTTGAAATCCTACCTCCAGTGTTATGGCACTAGGAGGTGGAGCCTTTGGAAGGTAATCAGGTCACGGGGATGGTAATTAGCCCATAATCCCTTATGAATGGGATTAGCGCCTTCATAAGAGAGGCCCCCAGAGGGTTCCCTCACCCTCTTTCCACCACTCGAGTATGCAATGAGAGACTCACTAGGACCCAACCTGCTGGCACCCTGACCTCAGACTTCCAGCCTCCAGAACTGTGAGATAGAAGCGTTTGTCCTTTCAAGTGGCTCGGTCTATGGTAATTTTATTATAGCAGCCTGAACAGACTAAGAGACCTGCATTTGTTTTGGTTTTCATGGATGAAAAGAATGGGAATTGCTATAAGGATATCTGACTGTAGCAATGTCTCAGAATTCAGCTGTAACTAAAAGGAACCGAAAAGACATGAGGCTGCTCATTCCCTGCTGTTCTTTCTCTATTCCCCTTCCGGACTTCACGACCTTCCATCTCCTCTTCTTTCTATACTGCGCTCCTCACTTTCACCACGTTGCCTTCTCGGCCCCTCGTTTGCTTCAGGGATCCCATCACAGCGTCTAAAGTGGCAGCCCCAGCCTTCCATCGGCTCCCACGACTCTCCTGATTTCGCGTAGCGCAGACTTTACCATTTACAAAGAGTTTTGTTTCTTTTTTGAGACAGGGTCTTTACGTTATTCATCTACGCCTAACAATGTTGTGACATAGGCAGAATGTTATCTCTAATTTTTTTTAAATAAAAAAATACTGAGACCCAGCAACAAGTACTTGCCCAACATCGCACAGCCAACAAGTGGCAGAGGAGTGACCAAACCCTGGTTTTCCGGCTTGAGGCTGGTGCTCTTGGAGGAGCCCAGCTGTCTAGTAAACCCACATTCAAGAGAGATTCCAATGTCTGGAAAAACTGGATTTCTAACTCATCATCAAGTTCCCAATTTTCTGAGATTTCTTTTAAAGAACAGTAGGTCTGAAGTTTCTTGTGAGAGTGGGGCTCTCAGATTATATGGTGCAAGAATTTAGTGTGGGTTTTGTGAATGTTCTGAAGGTCTGGCTACCATTCGGCCTGGCCAGCCAGCCACACGGGGCCATGGCTGGGAGTTTTCTGATGGATTACTAGTGGCCAAGGGCTTGTGAAAACAAAAATGTCTCACTGAGCTCAGACCTGAATGGAAAAAAAAAAAAAAAAGAAAAAGCAGCGGTTCTGAGTAAGAGTCTGACTAATGACTCCTTGGAAGAAATCGAGCAGTGTCTGAGACTTTTCCATCTGTCTTTCAGCTAAAAAAGTTTCCTCCTAAAAACCTCATAGCCCCATGCATCTGACCAGCACAAGATACTGTGCACATTCATATATCATGTCTCTGGTTGATGGAGTCTTGATTTTTATTTATTTGTTTATTTATAGACAGAGTCTTGCTCTGTTGCCCCGGGTAGAGTAGGACGGTGTGATCATAGCTCACTGCAACCTTAAATTCCTGGGTGCCACCTCACTCTGGCCCAGGCAACAGAGCGAGACCCTGTCTCAAAAAAAAAAAAAATTAAAAATTAAAAAAAAAGAAAGAAAGAAAAAAATGAGGAGCTATAGTGGTCCAGAGAGGAGAGTGGTGGTTTTGGGTCGCTGATGTCACCAGAATAAGATGCTTGGGAAGGACCGGCAAGTGACACAGACTGTGCAGAGGTTTTCAGGGAGGAGCAAAGTCACAGAGGCGAGAAAGAGTGACTCACATTAGGGAAGTGGGAAGTGTTTATGGGTAGGACTAGTGTGCAGGGATAAATGGGTGGGTATGAGCAGTTCTCATTACTTCAAGTATCCCATATTTAATGCTCATTGTCTTCCAGGCACCTTGTGAATTTATATTATCATGTAAATTAATCCTCCCAACAACCCGTGATATCTCCCTATAAAATCTTGAAATTCACCAATTAAATGTCCTTTCTAGGACAAAGCCCCACCTCGAGGCAAAATTGCTGGAGAAGACTCTAAGCAGGATGGTATTTTTTTTTTTAATTTTTTATTTCAGGGTATTATGAAGGTACAAACATTATGGCTACATTTTATGTCTTTGCCTCATCCAAGCAAGGGTTAGAGGCGTGCCCCTCCCCTCTGCAATGCTTCCCGTATCCTTTAGTTGTGGGTTTACCTCCCATCCCCCTAATCCCTGGATGTATTACTGCCATGTGAGCACCCTAGTGTTCGTCAGTTAGTACCAATTTGATGGCGAGTACAAGTGGAGCCCATTTTTCTGATCTTGTGATACCTCACTTTGGATAATGGGCTCAAGAGCAGGTCCAGACAAAAGTGGGGGAGGGTAATAGGAAGCAGCTCTCAGACCCTTCTGAAGCCACATTATAGACATTTTTCAGAACAACAGAAGAGGGAGCCCTAGAGTCATGAGTCTTCGCTAAGAAATCCTTACCCATCCTCCCCACAGAGGGCTCTAGGAAAACCTATCTCACTTAAACTTAAGCAACAGAAAAGGATTGCAGAAAAGAAAGCCAGCCCTATTCAGAGTTCTAAGATAAAAAGACTGATTAGCATAATAACAGATCATCAGGCAATAGTCTCTAGAAAGATATGCCTACAAAACAAATGAGCTTTTTAATTTAATATTTCAAAATAAGGATTTTTTTTTTAAGACAGTCTCACTCTGTTGCACCAGCTAGAATGCAGTGGTGTCATCACAGCTAACTACAACCTCAAACTCCTGGGCTCAAGTGATCCTCCTGCCTCAGCCTCTCAGAGTGCTAGGATTATAGGCATGAGCTACTGTGGCTGGCCTGAAGAATTTTTCTTTAAATGCCAGAATCTGTGAAACTAACACATAAGTCAGCGTCATAAACATTAAGAGATTATATAATTGGACAAAAGGAAGATTTCAAAGAGCTCACACAGAATTCAGTAAAGAAAAACCATCTATGTTTTCTAAAAAAAAAAACCATTTCAGAAATGAAAACAAACTGGAAGAATAAATAACGTAAATAAGGTCATAAGAGAAATAGAAGATAAAAGGAGAAAAAAATTTTAAAAATCAAAAAATAAAACTTTAAAAAATCAATGATAAAAAAATATAAAAGTGATAGATGTGGAAGACAGAGAAGATCCAACCTGTGTATAATAGAGATCCTACAGAGGAAAACTAAATCAATGGAACAGAATAAATGCATAATCATCACGAAAGATGTTAACTTACCTGTCTCTATCTGTGACTGATAAAATAAGCAAATAACAATAAAATTATTAAAGATACAAAAGATTTGAGCACATTTATAAGTTTGACCCAATTGACATATATAGGACATTGCACCCCTGTACCAAAACAAACAAACAGACAAACAAACAAAAAACCCCCTTCTTTCAAGAACATTGAACATTTATCTAAGCTGGCGTTATACTGGGTCATAAAATAAGTCTCAAAAATTTTCAGTGGATTGAAAATTTATAGAGATGGTCCTACTACTCAATAGATTAAGCTAAAAATCAATAACAAGAACAAAAACCAAAGAATCCCAAAATGGCTGGAAATTAACCAAAATCCTTCAAAATAACCCCTGAGTCAACGAATAAGTCAGAAAATACTTTTAACTGTGTGATAGTAAAAATACAACATTCCAAAATATGTGGGATGCAACTAACATCATCTGGACTTCATCACTTCTCAAAGGCCCCAACTTTTAATTCCACATAGGGGATTAAGTTTCAATGGATGAATTTGGAAGAGGGCACACCGATATTTGGACCATAGCACCAATATTCATTGTCATCTGTCTTTTTGATTTTAGCCATCTTAATGAGTGGCACTCATTGTGGTTTTGATTTGCATTTCCCTAGGGACTAATGTTGAACACCTTTTCATGTGCTTATTGCTCCTTTTGTATGTCTTCTTTGGAGAAATGTCTATGCAAATACTTTGCCCATATTTTAATTATTTGTTTTTTTATTGTTGAGTTGTAAAAGTTCTTAATGTATTCTGTTTACTAGACCCTTATCAGATATATGATTTGCAAAAACTTTTTTCCACTCTGTGAATCGTCTTTTCACTTTCTTGATAATGTCCTTAGAAGCACAAAAGTTCTTAATTTTGGTAAATTTAAATATATTTATTTTCTTTTCTTGCTTATGCTTTTGGTATCATATCTAAGAAAAAATTGCCTAATCCATGGTTGTGAAGATTTGTGCCTATGTTTTCTTCTAAAAGTTTTATAGTACAGTTGGCCCTTGAACAACATGGGTTTGAACTGTGTAGGTCCACTTATAGGTAGATTTTTTTTCAATAAATTTACTGGAAAATGTTTTGGAGATTTATGACAGTTTGAAAAAACTAGAAGTAGCCTCAGAATATTGAAAAATATTAAGAAAAAGTTAGGTATGCCATGAATGCATAAAATACACATAGATACTAGTCTATTTTATAATTTACTATCATAAAATATACACAAATCTATATAAAAAGTTAAAATTTATCAAAACATATGCACACAGGCCGGGCGCAGTAGCTCACGCCTGTAATCCTAGCACTCTGGGAGGCTGAGGTGGGCGGATTGTTTGAGCTCAGGAGTTCGAAACCAGCCTAAGCAAAAGCAAGACCCCCGTCTCTACTAAAAATAGAAAGAAATTAATCGGACAACTAAAAATATATAGAAAAAATTAGCTGAGCATGGTGGCGCATGCCTGTAGTCCCAGCTACTCGGGAGGTTGAAGCAGAAGGATCGCTTGAGCCCAGGAGTTTGAGGTTGCTGTGAGCTAGGCTGACTCCACGGCACTCTAGCCCGGGCAAAAGAGTGAGACTTTGTCTCAAAAAAAAAAAAAGAAAACATATGCACACAAACACAGACCATTCATGGCACCATTCGCAGTTGAGAGAAATGTAAACAAATGTGAATATACAATATTAAATCATAACTGCACAAATACACTGTAGTATATACTGTACCACTGTAATAATTTCATGGATATCTCCTGTTGCTATTGTGATGAGCTCAAGTGTTGCAAGTATCCACTTAAAATGCTGTGTGACACTAATCATCTCCATTTGAGCAGTTTGTCTCTCCAGTAAAATTGTGCATTACAGCAAAAAGTGCTCCCTCCAGTTCTTGTGTATTTTTCATCTTGTTTACTGCAATACCAAAAATCTTGAATAACACCATGGGACACATACCTTTGTACCACTCTTGATGCTGGAAATTCTCCCAAGAAGCAGAGAAAAGTCATGATATTGTAAGAAAATATTGAATCGCTTGATATGTACCATAGATTGAAGTCTGCTGCTGCATTTGCCCATCATTTCAAGATAAATGAATCCAGCATAAGGACTATTGTAAAAAAGAAAAGAAAAGAAAAGAAAATTCATGAAGCCATCATTGTAGCTACATCAGCAGGCATAAAAACCTTGCACTTTTTGTGAAATACCATTTTACTTCATATTGAAAATGCAGCTCTTTTGTGGATGCAGGATTACTATAAGAATGGCATGCCTATAGACTCTAATGTGATTCGAGAAAAAGCAAAGTCATTACATGACAACTTAAAGTAAAAGGAAGGTGCAGGATCGGAAGCTGGTGGATTTAATGCCAACAAAGGATGGTTTAATAATTTTAGAAAGAGGTTTGGCTTAAAAAATGTCAAGGTAACAGGAGAAGCAGCTTCTGCTGACCAAGAGGCAGCAGACAGGTTCCTGGAAGCCATTAAGAAAATCATTGAGGAGAAATGATGTCTGTCCAAACAGGTTT